>PISX010005272.1:0-109880 GCA_004024625.1 Mellivora capensis
TTTTTTTTTTTTTTTAAGATTTTATTTATTTATTTTGACAGACAGAGATCACAAGTAGGCAGACAGGCAGGCAGAGAGAGAGAGGAGGAAGCAGGCTCCCTGCTGAGCAGAGAGCCCGATGTGGGGCTTGATCCCAGGACCCTGGGATCATGACCTGAGCTGAAAGCAGAGGCTTTAACCCACTGAGCCACCCAGGCGCCCCAATAAATAAAGTCTTTTAAAAAAAAAAAAGATTTTTTTTTTTTTTTTTTTAAATTTTAGAGAGAGAGTGAGCAAGCAAGTGCAAGCTGGGGGATGGGATGGGGAGAGGGAGAGGGACAAATGTGGAGCTGGACATGGGACTTGATCCCACGACCTCAAGATCACAACCTGAACCAAAACCAGAGTTGGACCCTCAACAGATGGAGCCAACCAGGAGTATCTTCTGCCCCCACCCCCGCCCCCCACCACATTGCCTTTTAAAAAATTACATGATATTTAAGACTTTATGGGCATTATAAACTATGAAAAATTTAACACTATCTAGGTTTATCTGTTTTAGAAAGCAGGTTCTTAAAAGTTTATATGATTCATTTTGTTTCTTTAATTTTATTTTTTCAGTGTTCCAAGATTCATTGTTTATGCACCACACTCAGTGCTCCATGCAATACGTGCCCTCCTTACCCACCACCAGGCTCACCCATCCCTCCAATCCCTCCCCTCTAACACTCTCAGTTTTTTTCTCAGAGTCCACAGTTTCTTGTGGTTTGTCTCCCCCTGTGACTTCCCCCAATTCACTTTTCCTTTCCTTCTCTGAATATTCTCCATGTTATTCCTTATGCTCCACAAGTAAGTGAAACCATATGATAATTGACTCTCTCTGCTTGAGTTATTTCACTCAGCATAATCTCTTCCAGTCCCATCCATGTTGCTACAAAAGTTGGGTTTTGATCCTTTCTGATGGAGGCATAATACTCCGTAGTATATATGGACCATATCTTCTTTATCCATTTGTCCATTGAAGGGCATCTTGGCTCCTTCCACAGTTTGGCGATTGTGGCCATTGCTACTGTGAACATTGGGGTACAGAGGGCCCTTGTTTTCATTACATCTGTATCTTTGGGGTAAATACTCAGTAGTACAAGTGCAAGGTCATAGGGTAGCTCTATTTTTAATTTTTTGAGGAATCTCCACACAATTTTCCAAAGTGGCTGCACCAACTTACATTCCCACCAATGGTGTGAGAGGGTTCTGATACAGTAGTTCCAGACATTTCTTTACCTTCATCACACTTATAAAATGTCTTTGATAAACTATAGAAATAATAATTCCATGGTTCAGAGAAGTATAAAACATGCTGATAAATAGAAGGGAAACTTCAAGAGAAATTCTTACCTTGTGACCCAAAGTAAGCAAAGCACTTTGTGGGTATTTCTGATATATGTCTTCAAGCTAAATTATGCCAGTTTATAAATCTTATGTTACTGGGTTTCATTTTCCAACTTCAGCTAAAATTACTTCATTTAGAAATCAAATCAAAACCACAGTGAAATACCTACTTCACACGCACTAGGATGACTATTATAAAAAAAAAACACCAAAACAGAAAACAAAATAACTGGTGTTGGCAAGGATATGAAGAAATTGAACCCCTGTGTAGTGCTGGTATTAACATAACATAGGCTATGTTAAGTAGCCTAGGTACTATGGAAAAATAGTTTGGTGGTTCCTTAAAAAATTAAACATAGAATTATATGATCCAGCAGTTCTCCTTCTCCGTCCGTACCCAAAAGAATCAAAAGCAGATACTCAAACAGGTCCTTGTACACCAGTTATTCTCAATAACCAAAAGGTGGAAACAACTCAAATGTCCATTGATGGAAAAATGGATAAACAAAATGTAGTAAATACAGGCAGTGGATTATTATTCAGCTTTGAAAAGGAAAGAAATTTTAACATATGCTCCATACTTTGATTAACCTTGAAGACATGCTTAATGAAAAAAGCCAGAACAAAAAGACAAATATTGAATGATTCCTAGAGTAGTCAAATTCATGGAGACAAAGTAGAATGATTGTTGCCAAGGCTGGGGGAAGGGGATCAGGGAGTTGTTCAGGATGATGAGAAAGCTCTGGGGACGGAACTTTACCACAATGTGCATGTACTTACTGCTGCAGAACTGTACACTTAAAAATGGCTAAATGGTAAATGTTATGCTCCACAAATAAGTGAAACCATATGATAATTGACTCTCTCTGCTTGACTTATTTCACTCAGCATAATGTTATGTATATTTTACCACAATAATAAAAAAAGGTTTATTGATGACTGTGTGTAAATTAATAATTACCTCAAAATAAGAACTTTACGAAATAGAGAAGAACAGTTTGTTCCTTTGACACTGTTGAAATTTGTACTATTGTGTGTTGACTCTGTATTGATATTGTGATTGATGTGATAGGAGTGAGAAGTTAACCTATGGTATCTGGAGTTTGTGCTTGCCTCAGTCTTTTGTGATCCAGCTACATCCACACTGTTCAGTTACGGAGGGTGTCCTTTTCCCATCACACTAGCTGAGCCCTCTGACTTTTTAAAAATAGGTATGATCAGGGGATAAATCCCTGCTTAAAGTAGCTGTTGAAATGGACTCAGGCGGCTTTAGAAGTCATGTACGCTAGCATGTAGGACAAAAACAAGTCAAGGCCTTTAGCTCTGGCGTTTTCATGTCTTCCCAGGTATACCTTGAAAGACTTTTAACATATGCAGAGATAGACATCTGTCCGGCCAACTGGAAGCGGATTGTTCTAGGGGCGATCCTGCTGGCCTCCAAGGTTTGGGATGACCAGGCTGTGTGGAATGTGGACTACTGTCAGATCCTGAAAGACATCACGGTGGAGGACATGTGAGTGTGTGTGCTGGCGTGGGGGTGAGGGGAGGCACTCTTTGGGAAGGAACCGTGTCCCTCTGAATGGTCTGTGTGGTAAAGAGGGAATGAATTTGACTGAAGGTCTCTCGTGAGTGGGTACAACAAGGACACGACTGTGGAACACTACATGCAAACACCTGTACTGCTCTTCATTAGGATCATGAACAGGTACCGGTTACGCTTTTTGATTTTGTGAAACTAGTTACTGAGACTGTATTGTAGACAGACATTCCTTTACCTTCATCAGAAAGGTGTAGACTAATGCTGTCCCCAGACTGTGATGGCTTCTCTTCTGGCTCTGTACCTCACTGCAGACTCATAACAATGTCCCACACCAGTCTTCTGTGGGCAGCAGCCTCCCCGAAAAGCAGAAGAGCTAAAATAGTATGTTTCTGTTTCATTTCGGGGAGAACTCGCAAGTTCAGTTGCTCGTTCTGTCCGTGGGTCCTCTCATGTGTCTCATCAGGGCTGCATGTTCTCCCCCAGCTGGTCTCAGAGCCTCAGCTCAGTGGAGGCGCCATAAGCTTGAGGGGTGAAGGGGGGTCCATCCCCATAGCTCTCAGGGTGGTCTTGGGATTTCTCAGATGGTTCAGTTCTTAGATTTAGGTGAGGATTGTTAACCGGAGACCTGCAGGCCTGTTGTCTGTGATGTCTGGGGTCTGGGAATACAGGAAATAGGTTTAGAGCCTCTTAGGACAAAGGAGCTGTTTTAGAAAACAATCAGGATAAACTATCTACAGTTCCATATGGTTTTTAGGACTTCTGACACTATTCTTGCAAAAATTTTTCTAATATTGTTTGTTACATCTTTCTTGAGGAAGCTTTAGTCTGGAGGAGCTTCCCAGCTGTGTCTCAGTCCACCTCCGTGTTCCTGGACCCAGGAATCCTGGGAATGTGGGATCCCCACAGTGCCTGTGCAGGCTGCCGGTGGGGGTGTCATGTGGGCACCCTGGGTTCTTCACTAGCCTAAGGCCCTCCTTGCCTCTGGTTACTGATTGGATGGGACCCCATTTTGGGGGTACCCTGTGAGGCACCCTTGTTTGTGTTCTTGGGTCTTTTGTTACAGAGCCTATTTCTGCTGTAGACCTATAAAACTCCTTCCTGTGTCTCTAATTCTTTATTATAAAAAAGTAGGACAAGTATAAAGAAGTTTTTGGTAATAAGAAAAATTAAAGTCTTGATTATATTTCAAAGTGAAAACAACTACTAAAATAATTGTCATCAGGGCCACAGAAGAGGATGCAAGGTGGTAAGAAGTTCTGACTCGTTTCCTTTATTGGGGGGGTTACTCCTCAACTCCGTGATACCGTTTGACACTGAGTTGTGTGCTGTAGGAATGACATCATGGTTGCCCTTTCCTGTTTGTGTTGGTGATGTATGTATGTATGTAGGGAACAAAAATTTTCCCTTTTTCCCCCTTTTAGGTTCTTTTAGGTCTAATAATTAAATTGACATAAGACCAACAGGAGAAAAACAAATTTAGTTTTGTACATATGGGAGCCCCATAAAAATATGAGACTGAAAGCCACTCAGGCAAGTGAGCTTAAATGCCATCTGAGCTCAGGAATGGGATAGAGGCCTAAGGTTTCGAAGGGGACGGGGGCAATTCAGAGGAAGATAAAAAGAGCAGATGCTTGGTAATCCAATGTTTGCTCCACCATGCAGGTTTTTCACATGGGGGAGGCAACCTCAGTAAGGGAGGGTGAGCAGCCTGCCTTTCTCTCCCAGAGCAAAAGAGTGGGAAGGGAGGAGCCAGAAGGAGCACCTACATCCTTGATGTTCTTGGGCAAGTCAGTTCTAACAGTGAGAAATGAAAGTTACAGATCTAGAAATCTGTTCCCTGATGCTGTTGTGTTTTTAGGCACACTTGGAGAAAGCGTTTGTGTATTGTAAGGGAATACATAGACCAGCACGAAGCCCAGTGCCCCACTGAGCGCTGCAGCAGATAGCCAGTGTTATGGGCCCAATTGTGTTCTCTCAGAATTCCTGTGTTGAAGCCTAAGGCCCGCTGCCTCAGAATGTATCTGTATGTGGAGCTAACGTCGTAAAGAGGTAATTGATTTAAAATAGGGTCAGGAAGACAGGCCCTAATCCAGTAGACTGAGACACCACATAGGCAGAGGGACAGCCATGCGAGGACACAGAGAGAAGATGGCCATCTGCAGGCCAAGAGAGAGGCTTCAGAAAAATACAATGCTGCTGGCACCCCCATCTTGGACTTCCAGCCTCCAGAATTGTGAGAAAATCAGTCAATGCTGTTTAAACCCGCAGTCTGCAGTATTGTATTATGGCAGCCCCTAGCTGGCTGACACAGACTTGATACTGGCAAGTGGGGTGCTGCTCTAACAGTTACCTAGAGATGTAGAGGTGGCATTACAGCTAGCTAATGGGTAGAAGCTTCCAGAATTTTGAGGCACATGTTAGAAAAATCCTAGATTACCTTGAAGAGCTGGTTGGTAGAGACATGGTGGAGAAAGGTGATTCTGACGAGGACTCAGAAAGCAGAGAGCTTTAGAGGAAGCTTCTCGAAATCTTAGAGATAGACATGTACCACAAACACAATGTTGCTAGAAATAGGAGTGAGGTGTCAGAAATGAGAAACATGCTGCTGGACACTGTACCAAGGGTAATACCTGTTACACAGTGGCAAAGAACTTGGCCAAATTGTGTTCTAGTGTTTGTGTAAGGTGGAATATTCAAGAATGAATTCAAGTATTTAGCTGAGGAAATTTCTAAGCAGAGTGTTTAGAAACCGTACCTGGTTTCTCCTTGCTGCCTCTAATAAAGTCTGAGGAGAGAGAAATTGAAGGAGTTGTTAAGCAAGAAGGGACCAGATGTTGGAGATTTGGAAGAACTCAAATTTTCCAACCTCTGCTTATCCCTATTGCAAAAAATGAGAAAGCGTGCTCTGGAGAGAACAGTGATGGTGTGGCTGTACAGTATTTGCTCAAGAGATTACGAGTGTGGCTTGGTGTTCCAATCAGTCATCCCAGCGGAAGTGCTGCCAGTTTAAACTGAAGGGGACAAGACAGGACAAAATGAAGGAAGGCTGTCAAACTTCAGGATTCTCCAGAAGAGCTGTTTGCCATGACGTGTTATCCTTAAAAAGGGAAAATGACCATGGAGGCAGTTTGCAAGTGGGCAGGGCTGCCTTTGCCACCATGGGCACAGCAGGTCCAGGTCTTTGGGGCTGAGGCTGTTTCCCCCTCGGCTAGGATGTGGGGCTGCTGCCCTTGGCTAAGAGAGCCCAGCGGCAGGGCTCCCCTGTCACTGGGCTGGATGCTAGAGCAGCAGTCAAAGATTATTCTCAGGCCTGACAATCAAATGCATTTGCCTTGCTAGATTTCAGACTGGCTTGAGACCTAAGAACCCTTTCTACTTTTTGATTTCTCCCTTTTGTAACGGGAATGTCTTTCTATGCCTGTGTGACCATTGTACTTTGGAAGCAGATAACTTCCACAGTGAGGAAGCTTCACAGGTTCACACCTGGAGAGGAATTTTGCCTCAGGACGAATCAGACCTCTAGTCTCAGCCATACCTGATTTAGTTGAAATTTTTGAACTTGGAGTTGATGCTGGAATGGGTTAAGACTTTTGGGCTGTTGGGAGGGGGTGAATGTTTTCTGCGTGTGAGGTGGATGTGAATTTTGAGGGGCTAGAAGATAGAGTGTCAGGGGCTGAGTAGCATCTCCCTCAAATGCACATGTGAAGTCCTAACCCCTAGCACCTCAACATGTAACCGTATTTGGAGATCAGGTGTTTCAAGAAGTAATTAAGTCAAAATGAGGTCATTAGAATAGGCCTTAATCAAATATGATGTGTCCTAAACAAGAGATTAGGTTATAGGCAGCAGACAGAAGGACAGTCTTGGGGTATTTTGCTACAATAGCAAACTAACACATCCAGTAAACTTTATTGAGAAGGAATGAGATCTGATGTGTTCAAGAAGCCATTCAGGGGGTCGTGTTGCTGAACCACGCGTGTGGAGGGGGCTTTAAGTTACTTGGTAGCATCTGTACAGAATCCTAGATTTCCTGTTTGAATATTAAAAAATGAGTGCTTGATTTCAGTCTTTTTCAGTCAAATCATATGAACTTGGGGGCAACAATGGCTGCGAGGTACCCTGTCTGGGGAGAGGGAGCAGTGTGGGACATCGCTGGAAACTAGGGGCTCTGGCACTTGGCACTGTGGTAGTCTCATGTCAGTAACAAGTGTTCATTTCCTGGCAGAGGCACCCTAAGCTTTCCCTTGGGGCTCCTTAGTGGGGAGATGACTCCCAAGGTTCAGATGGGTAGCTTTATAAAAATGTGTGTGTTGGTGCTGTTTCCAGGCATCTGTACTTCTGTCTCCTTCTGCATCCTTCTTTGTGGCCTTGCCTGTGTCCTAGCGTCCTGATGTGACCTTCCTGATGTTTCTGAGCCCAGGTTCATTTCCATCTAAAGAATCATCCAACAGTTAAGGACCTGGACTTGGAGTCCTTTCCACCTTCAGACAGTGGGATTCTGGCTTGGAAGGCAGCTGATCATGTGCGCAAATGGCTGGGAACGCAGGTTGAAGAACATTTTAAGACAAGTGTCACTGAAACTTGCAGGTAGACCGTTGGGGCCACCAGCATCATCAGTCGGTCAGACTTCAGATTCAGGCTGACGTTGTGCGGCAAGATAGGGCCATGGGCCAGTCTTTGTTTCTGTCTTGCCGACAGTACGTGGTCACGACGGTACGTGGTACACACACACGTCAGCTCTGAGCACCGAATGACAGTTGCTATGCATGGGAAAGGGAGGATGAACTTTGACAGGCAAAAATGCTATTAAATGAAATTAAACTTTGAGGTTGGTTTGTTTTTGTTTTGTAGTAACCTTGGAAGAGTCATCTTCACATATAAACAGGGAATCTGAAATAAGGAGAAATCAGGCAACGTGATGCTCCCAGCTTTGTTCTTCTTTTTAAACATTTCCTTGGTGATCTGGGGTCTTTCCTAGTTCCAGACAAATTTTAGATAGTTTGTTCCAGCACTTTGAAAAACTTTGAAAAATGCCAAATGGTACTTTGATCGGGATGGCGTTGAAAGTATAGATTGCTTTGGGCAGCATAGACATATTAACAGTGTTTATTCTTCCGATCCATGAGCATGGATTGTTTTTCCATCCTTTTGTGTCTTCTTTAGTTTCTTTCATGAGTGTTCTGTAGTTCCTCGAGTATAGATCTTTTACCTCATTGGTTAGGTTTATTCCAAGGTATCTTACGGTTTTAGGTGCTATTATAAAAATAGAATCAATTCTCTAATTTTCCCTTTCTACAGTTTCATTGTTAGTGTATAATAAAGCAGCTGATTTCTTTGCATCAATTTTGTATCCTGCCACATTACTGAATTGCTGTATGAGTTCTAGTAGTTTGGAGGTGGAGTCTTTCGGGTTTTCCACACAAAGTATCACGTCATCTGTGAAGAGAGAGTTTGACTTCTTCTTTGCCAATCTGAATACCTTTTATTTCTTTTTGTTGTCTGATTGCTGTTGCTAGGACATCTAGTACTGTGTTGGACAACAGTGGATAGAGTGGGCATCCTTTTTGTGTTCCCGATCTCAATGGGAAGGCTCCAAGAGACTGGTTTCAGTGCTGCATAGCAGATAGGCACAGCAAAAACCTCTCACCCTCCATGGTGTAGGGTGCCTGGTCTTTGGTTTTCGGTTTTAATTGTGGTAAAATATGCATGGCATAAAATTGACTAATTTTAGTCATTTTTAAGTGTACAGTTGTGTGGCATTAAGTGCGTTCACATTGTTGTGCAACTATCACCAGCCAGAAACTGTGTGCCCAGTAAATAATAAGTCCCTACATCCTCCTCCCCTGGCCATCGTTCTGCTTTGTCTCTGAATGTCACTACCCTGGATGCCTCACAGAAGCGAACTCGCCCAGTATTGTCTCTTTGTGACTGGCTTATTTCACTTAGCATGGTGTCCTCAGGGGTCATCTGTGTAGCAGCACATACTGGAATTTTCTTCCTTTTTAAGGTAGAAAATATTGCAGTCCTTGCGCATGCTCTGTTTTGTTTATCCATTCAGCCGTTGCTGGACACCTGGACACTTCTGCCCCTTGGCTGCCGTGAGTAACGCTGCCGGGAGCACGGGAGCACGGGTCTCTCCTGGAGTCCCTGCTTCCAGTTCTTTGCGTCTGGCCCAGAAGTGGGATTGCTAGGCTGTTAGTGGCTGGTTTTGTAAAGTGAACCCGTTTTTCTAGAAAAGCAGATAGATGGTAAATGTTTAGATGATGAAAACAACTCTCCTTACTCCATTTTAGAGGCCCCTTCACAAGTTGTGAATTGTGCGAATTCAGTTGGGTTTCTTTACAGTTTTGATTTAATATAACATGTATTTCTGAATATATTTGTTTATGGATTTGAGTTTAGTTCTTTTACATTTTTAATCAGAACTATTTTCTCATAATTATGCTGTTGAGGGCAGTAATTCCATCAAGCCTGTTCTCTCTGCGTCACTCTTAGTATTTCTTGTGATTTGTCATGTAGCAAGCTGTCACATGTCCCTAGAAGCTGTCCCACTGCAGTTTGGGAACTCAGACTTCGGGAATTACTTTTGTTTGCTAAATCTTGCTTAGTTAGAAAGCACAGCAGCTCTAAGGCCTGTATTTCCCTCAGAGCTTAAAAAAAGAAACCCCTGAAGAAAGACTTTTTTTCCCCAAGGAACCTTGAGGAAAATGCCACCTTGTTCAAAAACAGATTCCTCTTGACTTTAATCAGAGAGTATCCCCTCAACAAGAGTCACTGCTACCTCGCTACCCTCTGGGCCAGGAGTAACAGACTAGATGTAGGAAAAAGGTGAGTTGTTCTTAGCCTCCGGAGAGTAAGAGCTGCAGTGGCGCCTTTGGCCACCAGTCGGCAGTCTGTCCCCAGGCCGTCCCACGGTCCCCCAGGGCCAGCACCTTCTAGCCCATTTGTTTTTGTACCTCTGGCCTTAGCAGTATTTTTAACTCTTGTTTCATTAAAATCTTAGCTGAGTTCCAGTATTTTGCAGGATGATCTCGTTAAATTTCATTTAAAGGAAGCATAAATGAAAGTTATTTAAATTAAAAATTATCCTAAATAAGTCAAAGTAATTTAGACTCTATAAAAGACTAAAATTTAGCACGATATGCCCATTTGGAGGTCACCTCCTTTCACTAGACTGTATAGAAACGACAAATCATGGTGTTTCTCTGATGCAAAGACCTTAATGTGACTTCTCAGTTCTCCTGTCTGAGGACCACGAACCTTCTGTACCAATTCCCATTCGCCCAGTACCTTCTCTGTCTGACCAGTCTTGCTCAGATCCCAGCCTGCCTACCCCACCACCTCGGTGCTCCTGTCGCTTGCTGTCACAGGAGCACAAGACTGGGACAGAGTCCTTTCAGTCGCTGATGGCTTAGTGAGGTGACTCACCGGGGGTAGACAGACAAGTTCTCGGGTACACCATGGGGACAGGATGGTGCTGAGTTAGTCTGAGGCTACAAAACATCAGGTGCCTGCAGCCGGGGTCTGGAACTTGGGGCTCGGTGTTCAGTGGAGCCCATGGAGAGGGGTCCGGGCTAGTTGGGGTGAGGCCTAGCACTTGGGACAGGGTTTGTCAGCCTTCAGATTCACTTATAGGAGATGGTGATCAGGTCTCCTGCCAGAAATTCCCTGCCCCAACGCTTGTTCCTCTCCACCAGAGCTCTGTGTTTCCACACTCAGTTCATCTCTTACTTCTCTGGGAAGCCTTCCTCCGTCCCTCCACCCAAGCTGAGCTTGGCCTGCTCCATTCAGTAAGGGTGATTATCGAACACTAGCTGTATGTCAGGTACTGTGATGGGGCCAGGTGGTCCGGTTTCTGGCTAGGAGGAGACAGGCAGGGACACTGAGTTAAGGTGACACTTGCGGTGGAGTCTGATAGAGGACAGAAATTGAGGGCTGTGTAGTGTGCTTGGGAGCACAGGGTGCTTCGAGGGGGAGACGATGCTAAAACTGCATGCCCGACCTGGGACCAGTGCTCAACAAACTGAGCCATTGCTGAGGACTTTTCTCCCTCCAGGTACTAACTGTCAAGAAATGAACCTGATCTAAAAGATAATCGACATGGGGAAGGTCTCCAAATAGAAGTTTTAAAATTTATTCTGGCTACCCATCATTCATTTCCATCAAACTATAAATGGGATCTTATTAGTTGGATCTTAATACCTGTGTTGGCTCCTTTCCTGACCAGTCTCTGGGGTGAGTGGTTCTAGAAGTTTGGGCTGAGACCAGCCATGTCAGCATCCCAAGGGAGCTTGTTAGAAAGACACGTTCTCAGGCCCATCTCAGCCCTGCTGAACCAGGCCTTGGGGTGGGCTCCTCAGTCCATGTTGATAAGCCCTCCGCGGCATTAGATGCGTGCTCAGGTGTGGGAATTACTACTCTCATTCTTCAGAGTTGGTGGGTTCCCTTTTTTGTGAGTCCAGGGCTGTGATTCATTCTCCCACACCCCACTTTGCCTGAGGAGGCCCCTACCACAGTTCCTCTACTCTTCTCCCAGGGAAGGGCCACTGAGGAAAGACAGGCCTCTAGGGATAACAGAGGCTTTCCCCCTGGGCTCCTGTCTTGGCCCCTTGCCAGACTCCACTTGGCAGCTCTCAACTGCTTCATCTGCCCCATGTTTGGTGGTTCGTGCTGGGGTTTGCAGCCAGAGCTGCTGTGCGTGCGGTTGGGTCTCCGTGAGACGCATCACCCTTCAGCACTTGCTGGTGGTCCCCCCGGCTAATCAGGCCTCATCCTTCTGGGCACTTGATCATTTGGCTTTGAATACCCACTTGGTGGCAAAACTGCAACTCTGGTGTCCAGCCAGGCAGTTACTTGGATGGCTTTCCTCTCTGGAGGTCGCAGTTTCCTGGAGTCTGGTCTCTAGCACCTTGCCGTGGTGGGCCACGTAGCCAAGTAGGGCAGCTAAACATGGGCTCTTGCTGTCTTTGCTTGCAGGAATGAGCTGGAGCGACAGTTTCTTGAATTGCTGCAGTTCAACATCAACGTTCCTTCCAGTGTTTATGCCAAGTATTATTTTGATCTTCGTTCTCTGGCAGAAGCAAACAACCTGAGCTTTCCCTTGGAGCCCCTGAGCAGGGAGAGGGCTCACAAGCTCGAGGTAAGAGGCTTTCACATACTGGTTTTTGAAGCCCTATTGCAGATGCCTCATCTGGGTCTCCCGGAAGTGGGAGGTCACCGTGCTCATTTCTCCCACTGCGTGTTGTTAGGAAATACAGACAGGTTACCCTGGATTTAGAGTTGGTGAGGTCATTTAGTTGATTATAATTCATCCAATCATAGTTTTAATAACCTTCTAAATATCAGTTTTTATTTAATGTGCATCATTTCTATTCTTCAAATGTTAAAAAAAAAGACCTGGTTTTTAAAAAGATATGCTCAGAAAAAAGTATTTCTCGACATGCACTGTTATAAGGAAAAAGATACCAGACGACCCTAATGGTTGGGAATCCCAAAAGGTTATATTCTGCTTTTTTTTTTTTTTTTTTAACATATAAGTATTATTTGCTTCAGGGGTACGGGTCTGTGAATCGTCAGGCTTACACAATTCGCAGCATTCACCATAGCACATACCCTCCATAATCTAGCCACCCTGTCCCTCCTCCCCCACCCCCCAGCAACCCTCAGTTTGTATATTCTGCTTTTTATTTTTAATTCCCCATAGCCCAGTTAGAGCTAGGGCTAGCCCCATGGGTCTTGGTCTGGATTTGGGGTCATCACTGTTAAGCAGTGTACCTTCTGTGCTCATGTCTTGTGTACATAGCTCAGCTTCATATTTGCACCTGGCACTTCCTATCTGACTTGGTGACTGGATGAAAAGTGGTGGGGTGACCAGGAGGATCACTGGTGGAATCCCTTCCTCCAGAGAAGGGGTGCCCAGGCCCTCTGTACCTTCACCCCAGACACTGTTGTGGCTGCATCCCATAGACCCTTTGATCAAAGCCGTAGAAGGTACAGTCATGTCCCAAGCTTGGTGAGACCCAGGAGGTCTGTGCTGCCTGCCCTGTTGTCCGATCTGAGTGACACGTTATCCCCTGATTCGGTACAGGGTCAGGGTGGCTAGCATGCTGGTCTAACAGGTTAATAGCTGTGAACGAAACCAAGTCTAGAGATACAGGGGAAGAGGTTATTATGGTTTGCAGGCTTAAACAAGCCAAGATTTTAAATAAAATTGTAAAAAGTACATAGTATGCCAATCCCAAGAAGAAACTCAGTAAAATATTTGTGGAACAGACTGGATATGGCGCACAGTGTTTAAAATAAAAGCCCAGGGAAGTTTTCCGAACTCAGCCACTTTACTATAATTGAGTGCTGCCTGCTAGGAAGCAGCTGCTCAGTTAAATCTCTAATTTCTCTTGAGCAAGAAATGGAAAACCAGACAAGTGTTGTCATACTCTCACGGGTACACACATGAAATAGGATTCGATTTCACGGTGAGCAGGCGCTGTGTTCGAGCCCGAGCAGCAGGTCCCGGAAGCCCTCGTGCCCAGTGGCTGCTGTCCTGCTGAGGGGACAGGCGTGGAGCTCCTGGAAGCAGCCCCTTCGTCTGCCACTCTGTGGCTCTCCGAGGGAGCGCGTCCGGTGTTGCGGGTCAGCCGCACTGCGGGTACACAGGCTGGCTCGCTGGTGCCTGCTGTTATCTGAGTGGGAAGAGGGGGTGCTCGCCTGCTCCTGGGGCTGTCGCACCAGGTGCTCCACGGGCTCACTGGGCTGATGAAGGCCCATAGTCCTGACAGTAGTGTTCTCCCTCCTCCCAAGAATCAGAGTTTCCTGAGTCGCTCCTCTGTAGGAGGATAGTGCTTCTATCTGGAAAAGCACTTGGCACCCCTTTGAAATAATTTTTAAGGAATGGGATTTCATTATTCTCCAGACCCCAGCATCCCTCTTAGTCCATTTGGTTAGCAAACTTGAACCCCATCGTGGAAAGCAAGGGGGAGTGAGACGTACTCGAAGTGGCCTTTACCCGAAGCTCTATACTGCTCAGGCTCAGTACACATGGCTGATTTGATAGGTGCAAGGTAGAGTGTGGAGGCTAGCGTGCACCAGGAACCAAGGCAAAGTGGTCTTTTCATTAGCCTGGTCATTTCTCTTTGACATAAGTTAGTATGTCTGTATGCATGTAGGAGATGGGGTGAAAACTCAGAGTTTACATCGTGAAATCTAGAATAAGAACGTACATTGCTCATTAATCATTATGATATTCCATTCAGACCTGTGTACTGTTCATAAGCTGAGAAACCACACACAGTAATCTCAGAGTTTAAATAAATGAAAATAATTTACTTTCAAAAATCGTTGCTCTCATGTCTGTGAGGGATCTGATTTTCTCTTGAAGTGTGTCACCTGCATTATGTGTGTGAAATGTGTTTCACATGGGGAATTCCCAGTGTTCTAGCCCTTCTCCTGCCCTCATTCATCTGTCATTTGGAGGAAGACGTCCTCAACTCCTGTCTCTCTCTTCTCCCATCCAAGTACTAACCAGGCCCGACCCTGCTTAGCTTCCGAGATCAGACGAGATCGGGCGCGTTCAGGGTGGTATGGCCGTAGACCTGTCTCTCTCTTCTAATCCATGCTCCCAGCTGCCACTGAAGTTGCGGTTCCAAGTGCAGTTATGGGTTTCGGAAAATAAATGAGAATCAGTTGTCAGCACCCTGTTCCCAGTACTTCGACCATAGCCTGATATGCGCCTGCCCCTGTCACGTGCTCGTCTTGGTTGGAACCTACACATCCATTCGGCACCTCTTTACTTAGAGGCCCCTGATCCCAGGCACTGGTTACCAGACAGCATTGTTAATAAAACTGGCTTTTTGGAGTTTACGTTCTGCTGGGAGGACACAGACAGTAAACAGTACACATAATACTGGTTTATGAAACATAGTAATAAACTAGTGTGTTAGGAGGTGAGCACAAAAGCGGCAGTGGGGCAGGGGTTGCCGTTGCCAGGAGCCTCACTGAGTTGACCATGGTTCCTTGAGGACTCTAGCGTGGGATGTCTTAGCTTTGCAGAAACCTCCAGCCTGAGGGAAGAGCTGCTTCGGAACCTGCAGTGGGAGCCAGCTCAGGCTCAGGTGACGGGGACTGGAGTGGCAGGCCCCAGAGCGGGGTGGGTGAGGTGGGGGGAAAATGTGGGAGCAGAGATCACAGAGTGAGCTGAAGGGGAAGCAGGGAGGATTATTAGCTGAAGGGAGCTGCTGGAGGGATTATTGTTGTCACTCCAGTGAGAGCCATGATGATGTGATCCGGGTCTGCTGCTTTTGTGCCTTTGTCCCTCGATGGTGACTTCTTGCCAGGTGTTTTCCTAGCCCTTGCCTCATCCCTGGCCTATTGCTTGAATTGTATACAAGTTAAAAGACCTCATGTTTGTATCATCATAAGTGAAGTAGGCCCTACTCCTGGGTTATTTTGACAGAAAGGGAGGTGAATGTGACCAGGACATCTGGGGTGATGTGAGCTGGCTCTCACTTTGTCATTGACGTGCTCCCAACCTGCACCCAGGAGTAACCCTGAGAGAGCCGTGACTGGGCTCCGACCCCCAGCTGAGCCTTGCTCTTGGCTGAGCAAGAGCCCCCTCTGACCCCCCAGAGTCTCACTATCTTCATCAAGAAAATGAGGGCAGTGTGGATTGTCCCTGCTACATTGGCCCCTCCCGGTCCCTTTCTTCATCGGTTGGCTAGAGTTGACTCACACTTGGTCAGCGGCTCTGACTCCCAGTGTGGCCCAGCACGAAGCTGTGATGCGTCACTGCCGCTGCACAAGGTGGGTGGGTGCTCCTTGTCCCTTTTGCAGACAAGGATGTGGGACTTGAAATAGGCACAGGCCTGGGCCCCACTCCTGCTGAGTGGCCAGCCGGCATTGAGCCTGCGTCTAGCTGAGCCCCGGGCTACACTGTCCTGTAACTGTTGCACATTTTGTGATGATTTTCTCAGACTGTAAGCACTTTGGAGACGGGACCCGCATCTGTACTTCCTTTGTGGCCCCCACTGTGAGCGGCACAGCTCTGGGCCGCAGCGTGAAAACTGCACGGGGCAGGAATCTCATCAGTGTTGTCCCCACGTGTCCTTAGCACCTGGAACCATGCTGGTACCCGGCAGTGGCTGGTGTCCAATGAGTGAGGGTGTGGAGGGCACTTAGAGGCTGGCCCTGACCTGAATTGTCTCTCTTTTGCCCCTCAGGCCATCTCTCGCCTCTGCGAGGACAAGTACAAGGACCTGCGTCGACCCACGAGGAAGCGGTCAGCGAGTGCTGACAATCTGACTCTGCCCAGATGGTCCCCGGCCATCATCTCCTAACCGTGGGGGCCCCGCTGGAGGCCGCACCATCCCTCCGTTTCTCCTTTAGTTTGAGAAGAGACAGACTTGGGGTGGTTTTGTTTTTGTTTTCCTTTCCTTTTCTTTTTTAATTCATAGCTCTGTCAGGCTGCCTTGATGACCGCCTCCAAGCTGTGTGGCCCCACGCAGCAAGGCCTCCAGGGAAGCGAAATCAGTCTATTCTGGAAATCCCGTTTCATGCCCTTCCCCATCGTCATTAACCGCACTTCTCTCAAGGAGGAAAAAGACTCTAATCCTGGAGAAGGAAACAAAGGGAAAGGGAAGTCATGTAGAGGCAGGGAAAAGGTGAAATGGCTCAGCCATTTCTTCAGTCCCCGTCTGGTCAGTAGATGAATATGATGGAAAAACCCAGCAGTAGGTAACAAAGTTGGATGTGCATTAAAGACAAGAGTGCGTGCTTATCCACCTCCATCTGGATCAGTATGTTCTGTAAGACTTCTTGCATTCCTTCTAGCTGCTTTTTTGGGATTTGGGGGATTTTTGTTTGTTTTTATTCTGTTTTGGTTTTGGTGCCACAGAGCAGAGAATATAGTTTGTACCCACCATGGCACAGACATCCAAATAAATAGTACTGGTTGTTTCTCTCTGCACTATTCCTGTGAGCTGTCTTCTGAGCTTTCTTCCTCACAAGTGGGATGCGCTTGTTATATTTCTGTATGCCTTTATTTTATACAGTTTTTCTTCAACGGTGGCAAAATTAACTTGACTGTAGTGCTGAACCAAAAGTATCCCTTTCCCTCCTATTCCTCACCCCGAGAAAATTCTAGATCACATGGGTGCTTGTGCCTTCCAATTTATTCGCAGTTGTTGGTTTTTTTTATTATTATTATTTTTTTCTCTGACCTGAAGTCATAGTTACAAATTAGTCAGATTTTGTGGGCTGAAGGAAACCGTGTGCAGTGGAGGGTGTCCTCTGGGTGAAGTTTTTTCTAGAGTGCTAGGTGTCTGCCTGCAGTTAACGAGTAGGAGCCATTTCTCTGTACCCCCTGCCCAGTTCATTCCTCTACTTCCATGTCCATTGTTGCAAGCAATATTCTTCTCAACTTTTATATGTTTACTTTAAATCAAAGTTAGTCTATTTGTATAAAAATTTTTTAAAAATCTAAAATTAAAAAAAAGGGGGGGGTTATTCCAGTGGGAAGATCATTGAAGGGCAAAATGTTACTATTTACTGAGGTATTTTTCACAGGATGATTGAATAAAAAACTCAACTTGCATATTCATTGTGGGTGCTTAGCGAAGTTATACAAAATTCAAACTGTGAAGGTTTATGCTTCATTAATTATGACCGTACTTTTTCATTTTCTGATTATCCCTAATTTCCTTGTGGGCTAGATGAGAATCTTTTGTATCAAGTAAAATAAAAGGGTTAATGATAGAATATCAGAGTAAATTTGATATTAAGTCTAAGAATCTGAGTCAATGAAGCATATAATGCTTTGGGTTTTTGCGTATTTTCTTGGGTCACAATGACAGGCTTCTAAGTTTTCTCCCTTTTCAAGTCTCTGCGAGGCGAATGGCAGCAGATGCTCTGTGTTTCACCTTCTTCCTCTGTGAATGTGGAGAACTTTGGAATATTAGTCTTGGGTACCCAAACGTCCTACACCTGATCCTCAAACATGCCTGCTTCTGATGAAACATACTTTGGAAACGGAAGAGACTCAGAAAGTTGAACTCCCAAGATCCCCAGGCCAAAAGTGCTAGTCAGGTTTCAGTGAGATTTGTATCATGTGTAAACAACTGGTTGGACCAGAAATAATGTCAAGGTCTTTCTGGCCTAAACTTTCAAAAGCCGACAACAGAATCAGAAAAGTTAATTATCTTTCCATTATAGTGGTGTTGATATACTCTGTATGGGTACCAAAATCAGCTTCTCTCTTCAAGTAAGAGTTGGATTTAGAACTTTAAATAGAGATCTAAAAATGTAGAAAATATCATTTTATATTCCCTAACCTATATAGCTTAAAAAGGGACATATTTTCTTAGCTGAATATGAATACCTCTCAAGCATAAATTAGTTCCTCTCATGTAAAGTATCTTATTTTACCAATCCATTTCAGGAAAGAGGTTCTGCTGCCTTTAAAGCAGAAAGCTTATTTTTATCCCTTTTATTTGAATGAGAGAGATTTGAAAATTGAATTATGTAAATATTTCAATGCATCTGCTATTATTTTGTGGAGTTTATTAAACTACTTTAAAAAATTGTATAGTCTATTTATTGTATGTATGTACATACAGTCTGATAACTTAAAATTTGAAGTGGATTCCGTAAAACCTGACTCAGTCTTGTTTAGACTATTGAATATTGTTTTAGCCTTGTGCACTGGACTCTACCTCTGTATAGGGAAATTTCCCATATTCATTAATAAGTATTGATCTGTATTAATTGGTTATGTTTCTTGCACTGAGGATTTTTAAAACTCTGCTGTAAGTGTAGATTTTAGTTTTACTTTTGCAGTATGAATCACTTGACACATAGGTAGATACTTTAGGTTTGTTTATTTTATTTTTCTACATGATGATGAAGACTTAAATTTTGTTCTCTGGTTTGTTCTAAGTTTGCCAAAAAGAAACCCCAAGAACACCCAGTACAGTACCATTGGTAAATCACAGTGACTGTAATTTGTTTTCAAGGTGATTCAATGCCCTACAGTTAAAGCCGGATTGCTATTTGGGATGACATTGTCTTAGTTTAGTTTTTGAATGGACAGTTCTCATTAATGGAGGATGAAGAAAACAAAAAATTTTGTTGACTTTAATTTTAGGTTAGACTTAAACAACAAATAAAGTCATTGGGACAATAAGTATATATCCCAGTGAAATTTTTTCATTTGTTTTACTTCGCCCCTCGGCCCCCCTCACTGGGAAAAGGGAAAGAAGTCAGGGATTTAGAACCAAATTAGAGGGCAAGGTGGGAGATCCTACCAAGATCCGAGAGGTGCTCTGATGCCTTAATGCACTAGGTGAGGCCGGTGTTAGAGCCTCGTGCCCGTCGTCTGGCTCTTGTCCTGGGCTGGCTCTCCCGACTTCGTTCTCTTGGTCTTTGGCAGGGGCATCTCCGTCTTGGGGTTTCCCTTGGTTCTGGGGATTTTGATCCTCAGCAGAACTGCAAAGCAGAATTTTGGGAGTGAGCAATTTTGATCCTATCCGGCTGCTTTTGGTAACCTCTCACCTGGGGCCATATTTTACAGCTTTGAATTTTTTAAACAATAAAATATAATTCCTGGTTCGTTGTAGGTACTTAATAAGTGTTAAATAAACAAATACATAGAACAAATAGTGCCTTCCTGCTGCATTTTTTTGAATACCGTATTGAGATAAAATTCCACAGGTTTTATGGCTGCTGAGTGTGAACCACTTCTTCGCAAGAGCAATGGGAAAGGTGTTCTTAGTCCATTTGAGTCTTGAGCAATTCACAAGAATACTGAATATTTTATTAAGATGAGAGAGACCTCTCAGAGCATTTTATATGGATACTTTTATATTGTTACTTTATATTGATACCTTATTTTATTTCAATAACTTCATCCCCTTTGACTTCATTGGAGTCAACATTTCAAGACTGTGTTGGGTGGATCTTAGAAGCGTGGATCGTCATTTGAGAGGCCAGCCAGAGAGAGCCCATATCCTTGTGGAAAAAGAGAAGAGATCAGAAACATGCCCTCAAGCTGAAACGGGAAAAGGAGGCTTGAGATTTATTTTTTAAACTATATGGATTGCAAGGAAAACGCTACACGCGACTTCATTAAAGTCATGATTTGCCGTTAATGCAGAGCTTACTAGAGCTATTCCATCTAAAAACAAATGCTCCCCCCTACCCCCCCCCCGCCCCCGCCTCAGTACGAATGAGGCAGTTGTAGAAGTGTGCTTGCAGTCACAAAATGGGTGATGGGTTGTGGACCTGACCAATTCAGGGGACTTCGTTTCCAGTTTTCTTGTTTGATTTTCTTATCAAGTTTGTATTTGTGAAGCTGCTAAAGGAATATTGAGTCCCTTTCTATTAGAAGCTTTAAGAGTTCCGTGACCAGCACTGACACAGTCTGCTCTTGGTTGTCTCTTAATTGAAAGTCTTTGGAGGGCACTGTGGGTCTGCATCGTGCTGCTCTGGGCCACAAGCACTCAGGTACAGATCTGTCCTGGCCCCTGGGCTGTCCATTGTAGGCTTTGCCGAAGGCCTCTGGAAGAGCCCGCGACAGTAAGAAATGAGCTCAGAAGTTATCTGACTGGATGGTGTTCAGATTTTACAGGTCTCTGTAAGCTTTCCTATGTCTTTTAGTGGCTTGCTTTAGGTAAAGGTCTTTGAGAACTTTGTTCATATAACTAAGTTATTTTAAATGCAGGCTGAAAGAGTGGCATTCCAGAATAATTCTAGGCCCCTCATTGATTGGATCTGGAAAAAGAACAACTAGCAAAGTCATGAGATAGGGTTCTCCCCAAGCAGCGCCTGGGAAAATCCCTACTTCCCTGTGTCAGGCATTTTGAGTGCAGAGGAGCTGCTCACGAGGTTAGGAGTACAAGCCCTATACTGTCTACCAGGCATTGTACACGGTAGGAGTCCATCGGGACTGAAAACTGGCTCCGTCCACTGGATCAAACGACATGACAAGAAAATACACACATTTCATCCTGTCGTGAGCATGAGGCAGAACGTCTAAACCCATCTCTGGTCATGGACGTGTATATGAGGGGCTTCTGAAACATCATTTCTCCCTGCAGCCATGCATGGAGTTCCACAGTCATTTAGTGTCACGTGCTGGTATGGGGTGGGGGTGGGGGGCCTAAAGCTGATGTGATGGCTACTAAGGAAATGGAGGAGAAACCACTGGAAAAGAATCAGAATTTAGTAGGATGGCAGTTAGGAGATCACTATACAGAAGTGATAGCTTCCCTAGTCACCAGCAGTAACCGATTCGAGAACACAGTGGAGAGGCGGTGCCATTCGAAGCAGTATCCAGTTACAACCTGCCTGAGAACAGAAACAGGACACGTTTACAGTGCATCTAGTGTACCTGAATTCATTTACTCCTCACTGGGTTTCAGGGTAGCTGCCATCATCATTCCCAGATGAGGCTGCGTCGCCTTGCAGAGGTTAGAACCTTGCTTTGGGCCCACGGTCAGAGAGTTGTAGAGCCAGAAAGCCCGACTCCAGAGCTTATCTTTAACCACCCTGCTGTATGGCCTTTCACTGCCCTCATCAGGGAAGAAAACCTATCGAGAAATGTGCTGTAGCCTCCCACCCCCACCCTTGAAGTCATGCCAATCCCAAACCTGCAAATGTGACCTTGCTGGGAAATGGGGCCTTAGTAATGTAATGTAATGTAATGTAATTAGTTAAGATGAGGTCATACTGGATTACGATGGGCCATTGTTCTATGACCTGTGTCCTTATAGAGAGGGAGGTTTGGAGACCGAGACCTAGGAAGACCTAGGGACAATGACAATATAGAGGATGGAGCAAAACAGCCATAAGCCAAGGGGTGGCAAGGCCGGCTGATAGGCTGGAAGTGGCAAGGAAGGGGTCTTCAGAGACATCACCACCCCGCTGATGCCTCGTTTGAGACTTCGAGGCTTCAGAACTATGAGAGCCTCTGTGTCTGCCAGAAGCCCCCCAGCGTGTGGCAGTGTTGGGGCAGCTCCGGGAAACCAACATGTGCGATTCCTAAATAAAGAGAACACTGAACTTCACAGGCAGGCAACAAAAAAGACATAAGACACACTGTGTCTTGAGTGGGAAGTCACGGTCCTAGAAAAATGTCCCTTCTTCCTCACTTCTCTGCGGCTCTTCCCTTTGGCCAGCGGACGCTGAGCACACCCGGTTCTGTCCCAGTTTAGGAGCTTTCTCTGAGCTGGAATTTCTGTCTGGCATGTTCCCCCAGAAATTGGCATCACTCATTTAAGACTTCTGCTTATAGTCACGGGTCCAAGAGGCCTGCTGTGACCTCGGCACGCTCAAAGGTTGCCCTCCCGGTGACTCCTGCAGCACCCCACTTTCAGCCTTGTGTGGCTGCCACTGCTCCGTGCCCTCTTCTGTTCCCGTCTCCATGGGCCTCCTGCCCCTGTCCTGTATGTGTCCACACCCAACTGAGACCTCCTCCTTTAGAGGGAGGGAGGGGAGTTCCCCCAGGCAGAAGGCAGGACAGCCTTGAGGCAGGCTTAAGGAGAGAAGCAGAACTTGAACTGGGTGTGTGTGGGATCTGGATGACTAGAAAGGAAAGGAATTCCACTCCAGAATGTTCTGTCTCTCAGTGCTCCGAGGGACGGTGTTGGGGAGGCACGGCTCTCGGGAGAGATGTACATGTACAGGCTTTGGAAACCAACCCGGGAAGTGGGAACAGTGTCATTCCGTCTTGAACGTCACATTTTTTTCCCCCAGAAACATCCTTACCCCTTACATCTTGGGTGTTTTCAGTTTACTAAGCTTTCTCCTCATCTCAGCAGCTCCCTGGTGGCAGTGGGGCAGGTGCTGTTCCCGTGTTTTCCAGCTGGAGCTGAAGTTGGAAAGGCTTGCACAGTCAGCAACCCGCGAGCCGTCCAGGTCGGCTCCGCCGACCCCACACACTGCCAAGGAGGCAAGCTTCACCTGTTGCATGCATCTGCATGCGCGGCATCCTGGGAGAAGAGACAGCTGCAATATTTAGCTTTTTAAATGAAGCTTGGCCATACCTAAAGCATGAACGTAGGGGTTGTTATTTTTATGGTTCTAAGTATAGCTACCGTGCAGATGGTGGGTCTGGCATGTTAACAGGCATTTCACAGAAATCTAGGAGTTGCTATTTCAGAGTTCCCGCTTGGCCCTCCGGTGATACCCTCTACCCCTCAGGTCTCAGTTTAAGTGCTTTAGACAATTGGATCCCTGGGGCTTTGTCCCAGAGCCACCCCTGTCTCCTCCCTTGAGGCAGGCATGTATGGGTCTTGCTGGGCTGTGGTTTGATCCTTCTGTGCTTGTGATTTCTCATTTTTAAGTTCGAGGTGCATTTTCTAGCTCAAAATGATGCCCCGCCTCAGACTTTCATTGGGTGTCCTCGTGTGGCTTGTTCTTCCTCACTGAGCATGTCTCAGTCATCCCGTCGGCCCTTTCTGGCCCCCTCGTTGAAGTAGCACTTCTCCCCACCACCCACCCAACCACTCACCGTAGCCTCCTTGTCTTCTTTCGTGGCACGGCGTTGTGCGAGAGCCCCTGCTTGTTCACGTGGGGTGTCAGTCATCCTCTCTCCACCAGAGGCAGAGCCTCCCACTCGCCTCAGTCACAGGAAGCTGAATTTACTGCTTGCCCAGGGACAGACAGCTGTGAGGCGCTGTCTCGGAGCCCAGGGGACAGCTGATCTCCTGGAGGCTGCTGGAGAGGGTAGGGCTCAGGGGCTTCAGTGCCCAGGGCACTGAGGTTGGTTGACCTTGACCTGTAGAGGCGTGGCTACTGCGGTGACCTGGCTGCTGCTGGGAAGCTCTCACTCACCCGTGAGAGTGGGTTTTAAACCAGTTCTGTGGTTACTCGTGTGACCAGTCCTTCCTGAGTGGGTAGAAAACTTTTGCCTCCCCACACTGGCCCCATAAGCTCTCTGAAGCAAAGGATATTCTGTCTTGTTCATCACAGTATCCCCAGAGCTTAGAAAAATGCCCCTTCTAGGTTCCGTAAATATTGTTGGTTGGATGAGGGAATAAAATATCGTCCCAGGAACTGGTCTCAGCCTCTCCCTGTGCCGGGAGGGCCTGTGAGATCTGCACTTGGGAGGACTGAGCGAAGAAGCTGAAAGATGGAGCAGGTGTTGCTCTGTGGCCCTAGAGGGGAGAACTGGACCCAGCGGTCCGTCGAGTTACGGAGACGCGGCTGTCTGCTCCGTGCAGGGAGGACCCTGGAAGAGCGGCGGCCGTGCTGAGTGGAGAGCCCAGCCTGGTCCTGGTGTAAACTGAGAACCGCTGCGGCACAGGCTGGGCCACGGAGAGACTCCGGGGCCTGTCTGATGCCTCCCCAAGTGGCCGGGGCCTGACGGTCGCAGAAATCCCGTGCGTTGGACATGCGGTCAAAGGCAGTATTCGGTTTCTCTTCCAAGCCGGGTGCTTCTGCACTAGGCACCTCTTTCCTACTCTAGTTATCAGAGGGATAGAATCAAGGTGTTTGGCACCAGGCCCTAGACACTGTCTGCAAAGATGTGGATGGGAAACTTTCTCCCGTCCTGGCAGAAAGCCTCGTTTCCAGCCCTAAAAGATCTGGGGACAATTGATCAAATGTGTAGACGGAGCCATTCAGAAAGGAGGGCCAAGCAGTTTCCCTGCCATCCATCTACAAATGACCGATTTGTGTGGCTCTATAGACTCACCCCTGGAGTTTCCGAAAATACCCCCTGCCCGAACGTGTCTGTAGTTGGGTTCTACCTGGAGCAGAAGGTGCAGCGGACACACGTGTTCTGGGTGAGGTGGAGAATCCATGCTCACCTGCTCACGCTGAGCCCCCGGATCCAGGGCAGGGGAGGAAGAAGCCGTGAGTGCACTCCGAGTACCCAGCTGGATCTGCACCAAGAGGCAGAGGGGCAGTGTTTGGGGCTGCCTGGTGCCTGCCTGGGCGAGCCCTGGCCAGGGCGGCCCTTGCGGCGCTGCCAGCCTTCCGGAGCCCGGAGCCCTCTTGTTAACGATTATAAAACAGGACTCCCCAGAAGATCGTCAGGTCCTACCTTCTCACTCGATGGGCGAGAAAACCGCGCTCCGGAGCCGAGCCTCTCCGGAAGAACACTAGCAGTTCGGAAGGTTTCGGACGTGCCCTCCGTCCCACACAGCGCCCTTCCCCTTCTCCCAGCATCTTGTTCAGCTTGCACCCATGGTTGTGAGAAAGGAGAGGGTGTGCCCTGGAGGCCCCTGGCCCTGGCGGCTGAGGCGCCTCTCGCTGTCGGACGCCGGGGTGTCCCTGTTGTGTCACCCCTGTTGGACGCAACAGGGTGGGGGCCACCGCCACGGTTCCATGCTAGCAGCTACGGTTCCCAGCGCGCCCCCGCCAGCTGTGTACACACCAGTGGCTCCCATTGTGTGTGTCGCCAGCGCAGCTCTTTCCCAGCGCGAACTCCTCTCTAGAACCCCAGTGTATTTAGGGCACAGGCACCCGGATCTGCTCTAGTGGAAGAAATCATGCAGGGCCGCTTTCCCCACTTAGCCATTCCTGCAGTACCAGGAGCAGACCTCAGCGTTCTAAGAAACAAGTTTAAGAATCCCTTTTCACATTAATTTTTAAATTCCCCCAATTACTCTATGCAGTGGTATTATTTCCCTCACTTTCTAGCTGAGAAAACTTAGGTGAAGAGAAGTTAATTAACTCGAGGAGAGCTGAGCGGGGATTTGAACCCACGCCAACCTGATTCTTAACCAGTCCATTGTTAAAAAGTCTGCCAGGAGGAAGAACAAGCTTCCTGTGATTTCTTGGATTTTCAGATTCTGTTCATTTTGCTTCCCTAGACATCCTGGTGACATTAACAACAGAGATGCTTCAAGAAAATATTGCTTAAAAAAGTCTTGTGAGTGCAAATCCACTGCTTGAAAAGAATTGAGCAAATAGAAAAGAGTTCTCCCAGTCGTCAATGGTCTATTTATTAAGGAGCCTAGTACTGAATACCAATGAAAATACTTTCCCACCCATTGCCCCCTTAGGTGTCCAGCTCATTAATCCACAGCGTTGCCTTCCCTTGCTACCTTCACGCGCTAATAAATGGGGGCTTTGAAAAACCCACTGGCTAGTCCTAGACACGGCATTTTGAACTTGAAATTGGACACTTGTGGGTGCTGGAGGTTTTTAGCTCCAATTACATATTTTTTCTTTTCACTCACTGGTCAGTAGCAGAAATTGCTGACAGCAAAGCGTACTATACTTTGTTGTTTCCACTAGAGGACCTTTGCTTTTGCAGATTGCTTGACCTATCACTTTCCAAAACTTTTTAAAAGCTATAATTATGTTACAAACATAAGATTAGGGACACTGCAACGATAGGAAACTTTAATACTAACAAGGAAAGATAGTCTCTAAATCCTCCTGATGACTATTTTCATCTTCCCAGGCCTGTTCTTTTGAGTTTCTGTAGAATACAGATTTGCCCTGAAGCAAGTCTATGTCCACTGTACACAATTAGCCTAACTTGGTACAACATCAAACTCATTCTGCTACTTTCCCTGATCAGGGTCTACGGCTTTCTTTTTTTTTGCAACTTCCCCTGAATCTCACTGATCAAATCTCTTGGAACCAAATACTGGAGGAATCAGAATGTCCCTAGCTATTGAAATATCTTTGATGTTGTGACTATTTTCAGGTACTCGTTCATCTTGTTGTGTATGTTACCTATGATAAAGAGGAATTGGGGTATTAAATTATGTGAAGACATTTTCCCCATCCAGATTCTGACTGCATATGATACTTGTTAGAGTAAACAAGTTCTACTCTTAAGCCCTCAGATCAAAGTGTTGTCAGCTTCGCATGAATTAGGTTGACGACTCGATGCTCCTGGGGAAATGTGTGGTAATCAGGGACAACCGGTTAGCAGGAAAATGTCCCAAAATAACTGGAACAACTAGGCATCACACAGGATTTTCCAGCATTGTAGTTCATTTTTGTGGAGTCCCAGCCCAAAGCCAGGGTTGGATGCTCATGGCCTTGAGGGTGGTAGGAGCTTCCAGAAAGGCATAGATAAGGGCTAGATGCAGATGTGCCAGCTTTAGGAGAGCTGACTCATTTCTGAAAATCGACTCCTTGTTGATTAAGATCAAGAGGTCTTAATGATCACATCCCTCTGCTTGGCTTGGAGGTAATCATCTAAGCCATACCTACTGCCTCTCACTGGGCATTGTACCTCAGCAAGCCCAGAAGGCTGGTCTGGCAGACGAGTTGCTCCAGCTTCCTGCTGATGATCATGGCAGAGGAAGTGTTTGCAAAAGGGCCGATGCAAGGCACACAACCTCACTCCCTTTGGCAAAGGAGGCTTGAACAAGTAGTGCATGGGTGCAAACGGGTAGCTGCATTTGGAGAGGGAGAATGAAGGAGGAATTTGAGAAGCAGGTGGCAGCCAGAGTCAAAGTTAGGGAAAGGGCATTTCACGGTGGGCTGGGTTGGTGATATTTCCTATCCCTGCTTCTGTCGGGAGGCCAATACCTTATGTATCAAACAGAGGTCTCACTGTACATCTACAAAAAGGGAAATTGCTTTTGGTAGGGACCTGTGATGCAGCCGATAAAGGCAGAAACATGTTGAGAAATCAAGGAAATGCCTTCGATGAGCAGGTCGTTCACCAGTCAGCCTTCTGCTTGAGACTTTCTGAGTCTTGCCTCCAGCCCAGGACAGAGTCACATCCCACTGTCACAGACGTCTCTGCTTTCTCTCCCTCCCCCACCCATGATCCTTCTCTGAGGTGCTCATCTCAGTGAATGGCAGCCCTGTCTGCCCGGTTGCCCAGGCTGGAGACTGCTTCCCTTGGAGACTCCCCCAGCCCAGCACACATGTCAGCTGGGAGTGGAAATGGCCTGCGGAGAGCAAAACACTGTGTTGACATAAGGTACAGCGAGGGGTATGGGAAAGCTGGAGGAAGCATTTCACGGAAGATAGTTACTGTGTGGAAACACATTAGCCAACATGACTTCAAGGGAAATGACTCAGTTCCATGAACAAGGCTAAAAACAGGCAAACCGTGCTAGTGGGAAGCTAGAAGAAAAGGTGAGGTGTGCAGAACTCTGACCAAATGGATAGGAGAGAGAGAGAGAGAGTGCCCTGGGGACATTCAATATTACAAGAGGACCCGAAGATTTAGGGACTTGGCCTTGAAGCAGCTCTCAGTTAAACCGGAGTTATTTATTTGTTCTTTGTGCACAGCCATTCAAAAATAGCCCTGATCTAAGCTCTCAGGCACCACAGGAGCCCGGGAGGCATTTATCCATAAGCTGGGAGTGTTTGGTGGCGGTAGCCAGGGCACTTACCACCCAGAACAGGCTAGAATCAGCTGGGAAGGGGCCAGAGGTCCTGCAGCTTACCTCAGCCCATTGCTACCACCACCCCCCTTCACGACACTCTCTCGGGCTCTGTCACACACGTGCCCCCATCCCCAGCACCTGTGCCCCAAGACATCAGATTCAGAGTGCTTGCTGTGCCACCAGCTCTGCTTCTCACGTCAGCTTCCAGAGGTAGGCTTCTCACGATCACTGTAAGTAGCATTGGAATTGCACACATTTTCCCATCATGGGCCTCTACGGCGTCATAGAACTATACAGAAAAAACCCTCCTAAAATTTGAGTGACTCCTCTGTTATGTACGTGTGTGCTCTGTGGCCAAATGTTGCAGTTCTGGAAGACTCGGAGCTCTGACTCCAAATTCTTCTGCGAACTCGGACAAGTTCCTTTACCTTTTGTATCCGTTTGCAAGGGCTACCTTGAACAAAGGTAGGCTAGGGCAAGGGCTACCAGGCTACCAGAATGAAGTACTGCAGGCTGGGTGGCTTACAAAACAGAAATCAATTTCGTCACAGTACTGGAGGCTAGAAATCCAAGATCAAAGTGTACGTAGAGTTGGTTTCTTCTGAGGCCCGTCTCCTTGGCCTGTGGATGGCTGTCTTCGGGCTGTGTCATCTTGTGGTCTCTGTGCTCCTGCATCCCAAGTGTATATCCTAATCTCTTTTTAAGTGCACCAGTTAGATGGATTAAGGCCCATCCCAATAGCCTCATTAACTTAATTGCCTATTTAAAGGTTCTGTCTCCAAATTCAATCACATCCTGAGGCATTGGGGGTTAGGACTTAAACATATGAATTTTGGAGGAAAGGCAATTCAGCCCTTAACAATTTTCTTAACTTCATTTTTACTCTTTCACATCTGAAGAATTCCTTCAGATGAGCCAGTGATGTCTGAGGTCTTTTACCTGCTCTACCAATGCTGCCCAGGAATGTGTGCTGCTCTCTCTCATGAGATTTTAAATACTTAAATGGCACTAGTCATGTTGTCTTCCCCATCTGAAGATAACACCCGTCCCCTTTCATCCATTGTCAGTTGCTGCTGCTGCCATTGCCAAGGTCATCGGAACTGGCCCCCTATCTAGCTAAGACTTGAGAGTGGTAGTCAACAAACAGCACTCCGAAGAGCACTGAGGCCAGCCACACTGCAGCTGCTGTGTGGTCTGGTTCCCTGACATCGCAAATATCATTTCTAATTAGGGTCCTACTTGTCACAGACACATTAAGAGCACCATTGAAGGGAGGCACAAGCACACCCCTGCTCTCTTTAAATACTTGTTTTGAGAGTGTGGATCAGGAAATGCATTCCTGTCCCACATCTGCTAATTGTCCCTTCCTTAGTTTAGAATCAATGAGTGTCACCTCCTTCTGATCTACCCCCACTTGTAGTAGAGAGAGTGGTGGATGAGGCAGAATAACTCAGCAAACTCTCATGTCGATGGCCAAAATAAATTTTTGCTTGAAATCATCCCTTAGGCTTTTCTCCTCTCAGCTCCAAGTAGAGGAAGCACCCACATAGCTGATGTTAGAAGCTCGTGCACATATTATCCACGGACACTTAAATTGCTCCTGATGGCCATCTTAAAAAAGCTGTACTTTGAGACATTTTTTCGCATCTTCAGTTTCTGGTCTGTCTCAGTGTCCCAAATTAGCAAAAAAGGGAGAAACAAGAAACAACTACTCGTAGATTTGGTTGTCCATGAGAAATGGCCAAAAACACTTCTAGGAAATCCCCTGCAATTCCCAGCCTGTTCAGTCCATTTAGTCCAGCTGAGGATTTTTGTTGAATCGTAGAATTTTTTCCCACAGAGACAAAAAAACAATGCAACATCAACATGTTATTTCCAATCATTTGTCTTTTGTCACAAAAAATACCCTTAGCTTCGATAACTGTGGCGACCATGGCAACAGTATGGGCTTTGTTTCTGAAGAGCTAAGTCTAGAATATAAGTAATAAATTAGAAATACAAGTAAGAAGTAAGAACTCAACACTTGTTTCCTTCCAGGATGGATTATTTACTGATGTCATAGACTGCACGTAGTAAGCCATTTTGCTGTGGAAGCTGAAAGGAATGAAAGTGTGTTAGCTGTGTTATTTGGCACAGGTAGAACACTTATTCATTGACATCTCCGGCACTCAATACCCACCTTCACTCCATTGCTAAAATCCATTGTCATAATTTAATAATGGGAAAAAATTCTTAAAATATTCCAGTATCATTATCACTTTTCATTGTCTTATTATAAGGATTTCTTATCATCAATATGTACTTCCTTGCAAAAGGAAGGAAATGGAATGACTGAAACAGAAATATTTTGTTCCCTTTTTCTCATCTGTGCCTCCATGCTCACAGCACCCCGGCTGTAGGCAGAACTGTTATTCTTCTGAAAAACTTAATTCCTGAAGATTTACAATTCTTGCTCTTTTCCTTATCTCTTCTTCTTCTGTGATCTTCTCTCTTTCCCACCTCTTTCCTTTTACCTTTCTCTTCTTCCATTTTCTTGCTTTTCATTTTTCTTTCTTTCGTGTACTCAGTCTGCTCCATATGTGATGATAGCCAGGTTTACCTATCATTTTCACGACCTGGTTAGGATACTTCAGATCAAGTTACTTGCAGAATCTTGGCAGCAAATACATATCTCTATAAAGCAAGGATAAATTAAAGATTGATGGGAGAAAAATCCTGTCCCCAGAGTAAAGGGGTATTGGGTCAAGGTTGTCACAGATCATTAAGCAGGTTTCTGCCCTTAGTCATGACAGAATAAATGATATTGGAGTAGACCTCCCATTGTAAATAACTAAAAAGGCTGGATGAAATATGGGAAGCAAAAGTTTTCAGTTATTGAAAATAGCCAGCAAAGGACTGCAATTCTTGACTTTAGGGGGAGAAATGAAGTAAACCCTATAATTGTTTTAGTTTTTTACCTGAAGGCCGTTTTTAGACTGGACCCAGGGAAAACCCAAGTAGAGCATGGAGGTCTCATTGGGTTTAGAAGACAAGGATTAGAGTTTGGGAAGACTGACACAGTCAGAGAGTGTAGGATAAGATACCAGAGAAAAGGGAGCTATATAGAACTCCAGAAATGTGCAGAGAAGTTCCCTTGAGTCTCTGGCTGAATACTAAGCTGCAAATGCAAAGAGCAAAACTCCATATGGTCAGGAAATGGAAGCTTTAAGCTGAACAATTCCTAGGTCTCATCTAGAGTAGGGAGACATTTAGGTTCTGGCCAGCCAAAGTGAAGATAGCTTGTTAAATAACTGGAAGGGCCAATAAAGATTTTAGAAATGAAATACCCTTAAAAGGGCCAAACGGGGTCCACTTTAACAAAGCTTAAAACAAGTCTCAGGAAGATCAAGCTAATAATCAAACAACTTAACTGCCTATCAAATCAAATCAACACTTTTTGAAGGAAAATAAAACCCAGCATTCAACAATGTAACACACACAATGTCCTGCATTCAGTAAAAATAACTAGACATGTGAAGAAACATGTCTTCTCCATGTTCACAGGAAAATGTGACCCACAATGAGGAGAAAAATCAGTCCATATTAATAGACTCAAAAATAATAGATCCAGATGATGGAATTAGCAGACAAGGACTATAAGACCAATTAAATAAACTCAATAATTTTAAAAAGAACAAAAATAATGAAGAAAATGACTATATAAACATCAGAAAAATATACTTCAGGACTAGAAACATTACTAGAGATCAAGAGGGACATTTCATAATGATAAAAGGGTCAATTCATCAATAAGATGTAAAAATATTAATGGGATGCATCCAGTAACAAAACTTCAAATTACATAAACTAGTCAATCAAGAAATGACCTCTATAGCTGCTGTTTTAAAGATTTATTTATTTATTTGAGAGAGTGAGAGAGATGATGAGAGGGAGAGAGAGCATGAGAAAGGGGAGGGTCAGAGGGAGAAGCAGACTCCCTGCCGAGCAGAGAGCCTGATGTGGGACTTGATCCCAGGACTCCAGGATCATGAGCTGAGCCAAAGGCAGGCGCTTAACCAACTGAGCCACCCAGGTGCCCTTATAGCTGCTGCTTTAAATTGAAAAGTGAAATACTACATGGCTACTCAAGGTTGTCTTTACCACCATGGGTTTACTGAGTAAACTATCCTAGGGCATTATTAGGGGGACAGAAAAACAGTTTAACAGATTTGGCTTTGACCTCAAGGAGCTCACAATAAGGCTGAAATACAGAACACACACACACACACACACAGAGCAGTTAAAAGATTAAAAGATATGTCTCATGTATTTTTCCCTTAAGCTTCTGTCTTTCAATTTTTGAATCAAATACATCATTAGCTCTTGTTGGCTATTTTCCATCTTTAGGTATTAGTTCCTTGTCTTTTTTTTTTTTTTAAGATTTTATTTATTTATTTGACAGAGATCACAAGTAGGCAGAAAGGCAGAGAGAGAGAGAGAGGAGGAAGCAGGCTCCCTGCCAAGCAGAGAGCCTGATGCGGGGCTCGATCCTAGGACTCTGGGATCATGACCTGAGCCGAAGGCAGAGGCTTTAACCCACTGAGCCACCCAGGCACCCCTAGTTCCTTGTCTTAAAAACATTGTAGTAACTACTTAGGCATCCCTGCTATACCCAAGTTACTACTTGACCCTTACTTCTAGGTTCAGCTAGAACCCTCAGAATTGGGAACCTGATAGAGGATCATTGTTAATATTACTTAAGACAGAGATCTACTTTAGGGTCCAAATAAGTCTTGCAATGAGCTGCTGCAGGCCCTTTACCCTGCTTTCTACCCATTAGAAGCAAGTCAGGAGCCCTCACTGCACTCATATTAGGAGAATACTTTTGAAAAAAAGAAAAAAAAGATTGGTTTTCAGGGTGATTCACACTCATTATAGTTAATTAAACCAGTCCCACTTAAGAAGAGAAAGGAGCCACTCCTTGGGAAAAATCATTCTTAAAAATCCACTTTATATACACAATTTAATCTTTTAAAATTCAGTCATATTTCCCAAGAAAATTGCCTGTGGGTAGTGTTGGGATTAGAATGGATTATCCCTAAAAGAGCTTATCCATAAATCCAAACTCAGCTAACAGGAAGAGCTCTTTGTTGCCTCTTAATGAATGATTGAATTTATTTATGCCACTTCTTTCCAAAAAAAGATCAAAGTAGCTTACCAACAAACCTGCTATAGATATTAGCTGGTTCCAGAAGGGAGCTGCCCAAAAGATAAGCCTCATCTAGTGTTGCCTGGAAATGTGACCTTCTCTACGAAGCTTTCCCCAGGTTTCCTGGTTGCTCCTATCTCTTTGTAACATGGAAAGACTATACCCTCTTGCACTGTTGGTGGGAATGCAAACTGGCACAGCCATTCCAGAGAACAGTATGGAGGTTCCTCAAAAAGTTAAAAGTTAAAAACAGAGCTACCCTATAAAACAGCAGTTGCACTACTGGTTATTTACCTGAAGGAATCGAAAATACTAATTCAAAAGGATACATGCACCCCAATGTATCCTTTACATTGGATTTAGAACATTATTTATAACAGCCAAATTATGGAAAGAACCCAGATGTCCATCAACTGATGAGTGGATAAAGAAGTTGTGGTATATATATAATATGTGTGTGTGTGTGTGTGTGTGTGTGTGTATACACACAAACACAATAGAATATCATTCAGCCACAAAAAAGAATGAAACTTGTAATTTGCAACAACATGGATGGAGCTAGAGAGTATTAAGCTAAGTGAAATAAGTCAGAGAAAGACAAACACTGTGTGATTTCATTCATGCATGGAATTTAAGAAACAAAACAAATGAGCAAAGGGGAAAAAAGAGAGGGAGGCAAACCAAGAAACAGACTCTTAACTATAGAGAACAAATTGAGGGTTATCAGAGGTGAGGTGGGGGGGTGTTAAACAGGTTTTGGGGATTAAGGAGGGCACTTATTGTCATGAGCACTAGGTGTTGCATGGGATGTTTAGTATTTTGTACACCTGAAACTAATATTTCACTGTATTTTAACTAATTGGAATTTAAATCTTAAAAAAAATAAAGGACTGTGTGTACACTGGCCTGGTCAGTCCTGGCTCATGGGAAGGACACAGTGTTGTTGTTGTTGTTTTTCTCTGAGCTGTCCCCTACTCTTAAATCACACTCTTAGATATAAAAGTGATATTCTTGACGGTTGACGCTGCCTGATCCAACTCTGCATTATCACCCAGTCACTCTATTTTAAACCCTTGTCCATTTTCCTCACACTTAATTTTTCTGCTTTGTTGTTTGTCTTTGCTTTCATATGGAAATGGAGCTTCCTAATTGCATGGCTAGTTTCTGTGGAGGTCCTGGCTGTACCAACTGCCTCGCAGCAAATGAAATGGGTACTCCCTACCTTCTTTTCATTTTGTTCCTTAAGAGAAAACTTGAGTTAAAAAGACTGCCTGAGGAGATCCCCTGTCTCTCAAATTGCTAGTGTGCAGGGTAGGATATTGGCTCAGAGACAAATTGTCGCCTGCTCTTTGAGACACCACTGTCTAGGGCTTCTGAATATATCCTTCATTTGTAACAAACAGTTACAGTCATTGCAAATCAGTCATTGCAAATCAAAGAGGTTGTGAATATTTGGAGGGTTAGCATTTAACAGTTGTGAGTTTTAAAATAGATCAAATTCCTTCATTCCCCCTTCTAGTATTTCATGGTAGAGAACAGGCAGAGAGAAACACAGAGTGGGGGGTGGGGGACATGGACTGCTTTATTCTTTATTCATCGAACACTGAGCTCACATAACATCACAGCCACCCAGTGTCTTCCTCCCTTCCTTCCACACAGAAAAGTTGGGGGAAAATCGTTGATGACAAACGTCCAATCCCAAGGAAAATTGAGTCAGGAAGTGTTCAAAGTGCTGCTGGTGTGCTCTGACTGCTCTGTTCATTGAGCGAAGGGAAAGAACCCCTCTAGCTGGTTCACCATAAAAAGGCCAGCCCTTTATTAAGGAAAAAAAAAAAAAAGAAAGAAAAAGAAAAAGAAAAAAGAATGAGGTTAAAGACGTAGGAGATACAAAACAAAGTGACCTTAATTCTAGCTACTATTTATTGAATGTTTCCACTGTGCCAGGCGCATATATGTTGTATCTTGTTTAATTCTCTTAACAACCTAAGAGGTAGGTGCCATTATGATCCCTGTTTTACAATGGAGGAAATAAGACCCAGAGTAAGTGATGTGTCTAAGATTCAAATCCGTATTTGTCTATTGTATTCTTTCTACTCTTGATTGCTAAATTGAACTGATGCTCAGGTGAGAAGCAATGAGTGTAAAGGAAGATTGCTGAACAGTGAGGAAAACTGGAGTCTAGTTGTGATCTTGAGGGGGCTGAGGTGGTGAGACAGAAAGGCTGGTCAGGGGCCATACACAATCGATACTGCCCAGGGTTGCACAACACGGGCATAAGCACAGGATGCTATGTGAGCACGAGTGAGGACACCTAACCTGGTCTTGGGTGGAGGAGAAGGAAGTCTCTGGAAGCCAGCTACAGGGAAGGTAAGGTGCCCTATATGTAGGAAACAGCTGTGGTGGTCTCTGAGGTCACACAGGTCAGGGGAGCTGCAAGAAATTCAGGTCTTTGGGTGGGGAGAATGCTGGGCTGGGGAGATGGGAGGCCAGGTCTCGCAGGGCTTGGTGAGCTCTGCTTAACACCATTCTGGAGGCAATGGGGAGATCTTAAAGCGCATTAAGCAATGAAATTTTTAAAGAAGCGTTTAAAGCAAGTTGAATGCTGCGATTTTGCCTTGGGTGTGTGCATCTTGGTGTCATTCACTTAGAGAGAGAACACAGGAAAAAGAGCAGCATGTTTGGTTAGACATGTGAGTTTGAGGTGAAACTCTCTAGGTGCTGTCCAGAATGGAGCTGAACTGACAGTCTCCTATTTTCCCACATAATGCAGTTCTGAAAATTCTCACTGAATGAAATATGTGGGAGACTAATATCATCTTACTATTTCTGAAGAATTTGTCCTGAGACATTTGGTTTATGATGCAATTGTAATTTTTTCCTTTCCTTTCTAGACTGAACACAGAGTTAACTAGCTTAGGTCTAATTAGCTCTTTGTTGAAGCCAAAGATTTGCCCCTTTGGGTCTGATCAGTGACTCCTCAGATCTGTGAAGTTGATGAGATCTTTACTTAGGGTTGCTAATAGTATCACTTTTATTTTTCAACTTTCCACTCCTTTTCCAAAATAATAAAGGCAAATCTTGAAATCAGGAAGGAATTTGGTGCCTGCCTCATAACTTGCCCTCAGATGCTATGAGACTAGATTCTTCCGGAAAGAATCCTCTCTAATGGTCCTGTGAGCAGGTGCTCCTTCATATGTTCTCACAAAGCAGCACCCCATACTTTCCTTATGCTCTATCCCTCACACTTTACTGTAAGTGTTCACTTATTGAATTTTTATTTTTAAAAGAGTTTATTTATTTGACAGAGAGAGAGCAAGAGGGCACAAGCCGGGGGAACTGCATAGAGAGAGAGATAAGCACCCTTCCCGCCGATCAGGGAGCCCAATGCAGGTCTTGATCCCAGGACCCCGGGATCATGACCTGAGCCGAAGGCAGATGCTTAACTGACTGAGCCTCCTGAGAAGTCCTCATTTATTGTATCTTTTCTTTTCTTTTTTATTTCATTTCTTTTCAGCGTAACAGAATTCATAGTTTTACACCACACCCAGTGCTCCATGCAATGCGTGCCCTCCATAATACCCACCACCTGGCTCTCCCAATCTCCCACCCTCCTGCCCCTTCAAAACCCTCAGGTTGTTTTTCAGAGTCCATAGTCTCTCATGGTTCATCTCCCCCCCAATTTTCCTCAACTCCCTTCTCCTCATTTATTGTATCTTAAAATTATCTTTCTGCCACAGTCAAGAGCCCATTAGCTTTTGCTTGACTGCATTCCCAAAACTTGCCTATGTTCTTAGTGTGCTCAGTACATTTGAAATGAATGAATCCTCAACTCCATGAAATAGGTATCATCATCTCCCTTTTGAAGATAACCAAACAACCTCAGGTAAGCTGATATTTGTTCAAGGCCAAACACTGGTAAGTGCATGGGACCAGGACTGCATCCAGCCATACTAACCTCAAAGTCTGCCATCTCTCTCCTTTGTCTACTAGCAACTGCTTTGATGAGTAATTTTTAACTGATTTGACTCTACCTGAAAACAAACACACACCAGTGAAAGGAATAGGCCTATCTGCGGTGAGTACAGACCCTGCTGGACACCTGTGGTGGCCATATGAGGAAATGGCGTGGACAACCAGAAACAGTTCGACTCTGTGCCTGGTCCCTGCTCTGTAGGGTGGCTCTAGTGCTTCAACCTGTGACTGAGCTGGTAAATGATGTTCCTGGGAGGTAGGTAATATGTACTAGGTAATATGGTTCATATGCATGCCCTATAAAGGGTTTTTTGACATTTAGCAACTCTCAAAATATGCTCTATAGTGTAAACCCATGAAGAGTAGAAAGAATAGGAATCAATCCAGAAGGTCTTGTGGATCAGGATATCCATGTGTTCCCTCCTTTACCTGCTTCAGTCTCTGTTCAGATGGGCTTTTCTTAAGGAGGCTGTCACCCCCTAAACCTTGACATCCTCTACTTCCTTCTCTGCATTATTCTTCTCCTTAGTATTTATCACCATCTAATTAATAATTCATTTTGCCAAAGATATTGAATTTTTTTTTGTCAGTTCTTTCCACTTGAATGTAAGTTCAACAAGGGCAGAGGGCAGAAATATCTATCTGTTTCATTCTCTGCCATTTCCTCAATGCCCAGGATAGTGCCAGAGACAAAGTCGGTGCTCAGTAGATAGTTATTGACTTACCTGTGTTCATCACACTATCAACAGTGTTTTGAAAGCCATCACTAAGTTCAAAGGGCAGTGATAGTACCAGTAATGAGGACAGGATGACTCCTTCTTGCCTGGAGGGGGAGAAAATCTATGGGATTTGATTTCAGCTGACATCACAATGTGTTGGTCCATTTGGGCAGCTATAACAAATAATAGCATAGACTAGGTAGCTTATAACAATAGACATTTTTTTCTCACAGTTGTGGAGGCTGAAGTCCAAGATCAAGGTGCTGGCAAATTTTGTGTCTAGTTAGGGAAAGCTTCTGGCTCAGAGAAGGCCATTCTTTTTGCTGTGTCCTACTCCTAATACTATCATCTTGGGGGTTAGGATTTCAACATATGAATTTTGGGGGGACACAAATATTTAAACCATAACACTCAGCCCTCAAAGAGTGAACATAAAGACCTGTGAACATAAAGCAAGCTTATAATGAAGACTTTCACTTTCTTCACAAATAAAATCTGACCTGAAATATTTTTCCTCCTTTGCGAGACAAGTCATATCTCTCTGCTTATAAGAATCAGTCTATAAGCAGAGAGAGTCAATTATCATATGGTTTCACTTATTTGCAGAACATAACAAATAACACGGAGGACATGGGGAGATGGAGAGGAGAAGGGAGTTGAGGGAAATTGGGCGGGGGGAGATGAACCATGAGAGACTATGGACTCTGAAGAACAACCTGAGGGTTTTGAAGGGGCGGGAGGTGGGAGGTTGGGGGAGCCAGGTGGTGGGTATTAGGGAGGGCACGCATTGCATGGAACACTGGGTGTGTTGTAAAACTATGGATTCTGTTACGCTGAAAAGAAATGAAATAAAAAAAAATTGGGAACCAATAAACCTCAGTGCTAATCTTATGAAAAAAAAAATAAAGGTAATAGAAATATGAAGAAAGAAATGATCAATATGAACAGTGTTGCAGAAGTAAATTAATTCAAAAATTAAAAAAAAAAAGAATCAGTCTAAGTGCTACAAAAACAAATTCCATGGGACACTGTCAATGTCAGCTTGGTAGAGAGAAGACATCTGCCTTGGTTTCTAAAAGCCATGAAGTTGAGTTGAACTGCAGTTGAAAATAGAGTCTAAGAATGGCAGCTTTTAGACCACAGGGAAAGAAAATTCCTCAGTGGAAGCAAATTCCCACCCTGTACCTGTTCTTTGGGATCTCTTTTTGCCTAGGTTGTTAATTTTTAGCTGTAAGTCTGGTGTGGGAGAGTGTGTGGGTTTGAGTGGTAGAAGGTCTGCACAGAGCTGGTTCACCCTAGATTACCTAGGCTTATATTGCCAGAAAAGTAAGTGGTTATAATAAATTGTTACTGGATTTACATATGCGCATGAAATGTGACTGCTGGCATGATTAGTCTATTGTGCTGGTGCTGAACCTTTGCTTTCTATCCAGTCCTGAAAAAGTCATCTAAATCCTGAAATGATGAAAACCTTCATTTCCCAAATTAGACAATCTATTCATTAAACACACACACACACACACACACACACACACACGCCATCATTAACAAAACAGATGCCATCATTTCCAAGCCTTCCAGAAGACGAATTCTATTTCCCTAGTAACCATTTGTCAGTTTGAGCCTCCTCCTGCCATGCCAGGGTTCTAGGCTGGCTGCTCGGGGTCTGGGGCGCCCATCGTCAGGAGAAGAAGCCACTGCGAGACCCCACCTTCACTTGCATCTCATTCTTGGGGTGATAAGACGAAGGACGAATAGTTTGAGTACACATCATTGGCTGGACGCTGTTCTCTGTGCTTCAGGTATTCTCTCATCTGTTCTTCACGGTCTTTCCAGGGTAGGGGTTAGATAATGTCCTTTTACAGTGAGGAAACTGAGGAAAGTAACTTTCCAAGGTCACATGGTCAAGAAACTAGAATATTCATCTAGTTCATCAGGCTCCAGAACTTGTTCTAAACGTTGATATTAGGCTGCCTTCCATCCTTATTTTCACATAGTCCACATTCCTAACATCTCTTTTTAGAAACACATTCCTTTATTAAAGGGGGGATCTTGGCCAAAACATAAATATAATGAAGGGAGACGTGGAGGTGTTCTGACTGAAGTAGGACGGGGAGTGGGTGGGTCTGTCTTGACTCCTCCCTCCACTATCATAACTCCGCCCTCGCCCTCCCTGAATCCATGCTTCATCAGCTTCCGTTTCTCTTCCCTCTAGTAAGTCCCTATTATTAGTCAATCCTCATTATTCATGGACTCTGTATTTGCGAATTTGCCTAACTGCTAGCTGTTTTTGTAAACCCAGAATCTCTACCTGTGGCCTGTCATGGTATTTGTGGACACGCACAGAGTACTGCAGACTTTTTCAATCGGGCGTTCCCAGCTGAGGTGGAACATGTTGATGAGCCGCCTTCTTGTTTCAGGAACTGTAAACAAGCCTTTGGTGGGGTGGGGTGAGGTGGGGGGGGTAGGTCTACTTAGTGCTGTGTTTTTCAAATTTTTGTGCCCTTTAAAAAAACATATTTTTAAAAATATATATAATATATATATATTTAATATGTATTATATAAAAAGTATATGTATTTTATGTATATGATATATATATACATATATATCAGAGATACTATATATATATATATATATATATATATATATATACACATATATATATATAGATACATATATATAACAGAGCAGTGGCTCAGTTAGTTGAGCATCTGCCTTTGGGTCAGGTCATGATCTCAGGGTCCTGGGATCCAGCCCCATGTCAGGCTCCCTGCTCAGCTGGAAGCCTGCTTCTCCCTCTCCCTCTGTCTGCTGCTCCCCCTGCCTGTGCTCTCTGGCTGTCAAATAAATAAACAAGAATATATATATATATATATATATATATATATATATGAACAAGAATATATATATATATATTCTGCTGTTCTCTTTCCTTTTTCCTCAGTTCATTTATGGACAAATCCCAGGAGCCATCTTGTGCAGTTCAGTCATATTCATGTCCCTGACATGTCCCTGACTCCCACTGGATTTCTTTTCCATTGAATTGAACACAGTACTCCCCAAAGCTTCTTTTCACTCTACAGTTACACAAATAGAAATCTTCCTATTGATTCTGGGATTTTTTTTTTTTTTTTTTTTGGAGCCAAAGTGTTTTATTAAAAAGGTTCCCGAGTGAGTTTCCCACCACGTTTCCTTGCCAGCCATCTTGTAAGGTTCCAGATGGCTGGCTTGTGAGAATGGAGGTTACTATGTCTCCCTGCTCCACAGTGCTGGGGGCTACCACCATGACACTGCCCTGTCATTCAGCTCTGCTCGGGTTGCCTGTCAACCTTTCTTTCTTTCCTTCATCTACCATCCACTGTCCCCTTGCTTGCTGTCTATGATCTGCTTCCAACTATTACTACAGGAGAGCAACTGTCTCCTTGTGGGGGGGCGGGGGCAGAGCCAGATCCTGGTATGGCAGCAGGTGAACAAGATGTGCTCCCAGATTGGGGGATTGGGGTCTCCTCTTGGCTTTGAATGGTGTCTTTGTTACCAATGATCAGGTCCCCTAAGACCATGCTCTTGTCCCTTATCAGGATATCTCACTCTCAGACTGAGGCCCCAGCTGATTCTCCACCCAGTGGTACTTCTCACCCAATTCACACTTCATCAGAGGGCTGTTGCAGATGAAGACTTCAGTGTACAGCATGTTGTTCATCTCCTGCATGGTTTCCAAGGCTTCAGGAATTGGCTCCAAGTCTAGGAAAAAGCCTTGGGTTTCAGACACTTGCCACTTTGTCTGCTGGCTCCCGCCAAAGGGCTCAGTACTGCTCTTGGCTGAGGGAATCCAAGTTGCATTTCCAGTGCCACCTGTGGCTCCCCTAGGAGGCTGTAGGAGAAGCCCCACAGGAGGCTGGCCTTGAAGTTGGCCAGCACGCCATTATGTCCACCAGCACCCACACAGGCCATGGGTGCCAGGTCTGGGAGGCCATGGAGGCTGGGATGGGGGGCTGGGCTAATTGTATAGAGAGCCATATGTTTGATGCTCCAGCCACATCCTCCTTCTCTTTTGTCCACATCTTCTTGCAGCTACTGGGATTTAAATCTCCAGGCAGAACAAAAATATCCTTTAGTAGGAAAAAAGGCAAGGAATGGAGATGGTATGGACTTAGAGAAGCAAGAGCAAAATAGATTAAGGTGAAGAGAGAACAGGCAGCATTACTGGTTCAGAAGATGCTGTGGGAGCAAAGGGATAGACCAAGAATGGGAGCCCAGAGGAGTAGACCCTGAGATGCACATGTAATTCATTATATTTTAAAATCATTTTCATGTCTAAATCTCATTTTCATATCACAGCCGCTCTGTGTATGCAGAAGACACATTTTTTCTACTTTACTGATGAGAAAACTGAGGCATGAAAAGCTGTAGCAATTTACTCTAGGTCGCAAAATTCCCTTTTATTCAATGTTCAGGATGCACTATTTATAATCACATAGCAAAATTCAGAAATTGCTTTCCTGATATTTCAAATTTTAAACCAGTATCATGAACAGTCTATTAAGAAGGAAAGATATTTTCCCTTATTTTATATTTGAACCATATGGCTATTTCAATATTTTTTTACTTAACCACAATTTCTCTAAATTTCATTGTTCATGTTGAAGCATTTGACTAAAATATAGCAAAACTACTGTGCCTTTCAAGGGGGTCAAAATGTTTTCTGTGGATGGAAACGTGTCATGTGAATAAAGATGAAAGGACCTTTGTTGTACTCCTCTTCTGGGAATCTTTTTAGGGATATTACTAAAGTCAAGAATAGATCAGAAATGAAGAAAAGATGGGAATAAAAGAATAGCTTTCATGGAAAATTGAAATCATTCCTTTTAAAGTTCACAATTTCCACCCTGATGATAGATCCCCAGCCTTGCAGGATGGGTTCTTCCTAGATATAAAGGTGACAGCCACGAGAGGATTTTGATGCAACTGTGATTGATGTCAGCAGGTCCAGGCAGTGATACTTTATTACAAATTTAATGGACATTTATTAAGCTGATTCAATGGGAGCAGCCCTGGGCTAGATGGGGCTGAGAGATACAAAAGGAAGATGCAATCTATGAAGGTCTGGGGGATCAGTTAGGGATCGAAATTCCACTGATTTGAGTTGTTATACACTCATTCCATGCCAGGAGCTCTCAACATCATCATTTTGTGTCTGCCTCTCACAAGCCCGGACTGGAACAGCATGATTTTCCCTCATGCAAGGTGAGAATATGTGGAGAGATTCAGTGACTTCCCCAGGGAAGCTCTTGTCACTTACCTAGACAGGAAATAGCTAGAGAATAAAGGAGGCACAGCCTAAAGTTGGGACACATGTCTAAGATGCAGATTTATGCTTTCACCCATGATACAGGAAGTCTATGCTTCATAGAGAAGACAAAACATGAACATTTCAGTGCTTTTTTAATAAGTGAAGCGGTTGTGGAAATATTTGCAAGGAGGAAACATCTTTTTAGTAGAGAAGAGTCCTTGGCTAGTTGACAGAACTTTTTCTTTCTTGGGTTAAATGTAGTCACTTCTATTATGTCCTGAAGCATCTGGCTCTCCCGGTAAAGACATGTGAACACTGCCACAGGCCTGGAATGTCTCAAGAGGGTAAGAATAGCCTACAATGAGAGATGACTCCTGCTGTCTTCTGGTCACTGCAGTTGTCAAGAATGCTTTGCCTCAGAGGCAAACAGCTCAGGGCCTCCTCAGCTCGGAGACAGAAAACTGACCTCTCATTCCTGAGCTCGAAGCTTTCCATTTATATCTGCAGCTCTCACCTTTAAATCTTTTGTAGAGAAGATACATTTATTCCTGCAAAGATTTGCCACCTTCTTGGAGAATACAGCCTTCCGACGTCTCCAGCAGCCTTGGATTTGCAACACTCGGGAGAGATGGAACGTCTGGATCTGCTGGGATTCCTTCTTATCACCGTCAACTGCAACATGACCATTGTGGGTGAGTGTAAGGAAACAGCTCCAAAGCTCTTGTATTTTTGTTTCCATCACTTTGCCTGGCTTGTTTGTTGCTGGGAGAAAGGGAGCTGTGTACTCAAGCTTTCTTTTATGGCTCCCCAGTTCCGCCATCATTTAAGGAAGTCTTGGATGTGTGTGTTCTCTCCTGGGGGCTTTCTCACTGATACTTGGGTGCTGAGCCCAAAGACTGAAGCAAGTGGAAGGAGTATCTTTGAATAACTTTTCTCTGACTAGGAGAAGGAACAATGCAGTTCCTCCAAGCAAGTGGAAGGAGTATCTTTAAATAACTTTTCTCTGATCAGGAGAAGGAACAATGCAGTAAAAATTAAAGAGAAATCAATGCCTTGATTACACTTCCTTCTTGTGCATCTTTTTCCTTGAAGCTTAACTTGCAAGGATTAGTCATTTCTCTTGTGCAGTTTCAGCCAAATCCAAATTTTAGTTTATTTTTTAAAAAGAAAGTAATAAATATTTCTGAGTTTGAGGCATATGTGTCAAATTTTTAGAGAAGTATGAATATCTTAGAAAGAAGACTTGAGAAGGGGCACCTGTGTGCCTCAGTCGGTTGAGCTCTGGTCACAATCCCCGGGTCCTAGGATCGAGCTCCACATCAGGCTCACTGCCCAATGGAGAGTCTGCTTCTCCTTCTGCCTGCCGCTCCCCCTGCTTGTGCTCTCTTACTATCTTGGTCTATCAAAATAATACAATAAAACATTTGAAAAAAAACTTGAGCAAAGGATTACAATATGCCTATGATGTGGTTGAAATTTTTCTTACTCATTATTTTGTAGAATTTAAACAAAATCAACTTGGTCTTACAAATTTGAGTCAATGACTTGATCACATAATGCCATTCTTTGAGCTTAACTGCCTTTATTTATGATAGAGTTTTTCTGATGTCAGGTGATGTTTTCTGTATCGTGTCACAAAATATTTACAGATTATTTTAACTGAGCCTTGGCTGTGTTCCAAAAGAGTTAAACTGTAACATGAAAATAGGACTTTGATGTTATTTTGACTTCCTAGGTTAATATAATTTATTCATGATAAATTGAAGAAAGAGGAACATCATTATTTCATAATAACTGTAATAGAGAAAAATAAATTCTGAATCATTGAAAAATCTGAGAAGTTGAATGTCGTTAAGGAAATCTGATTTCAAGGACCATAAAGCAACAATTAAAGATCTTCTGGACCAAAATAAAGATGACTGAACTATAATTAGTAGCTTGTATTTGCTACACACAGTTACACAAATGTGTTCACATTCTTTAGAAAGCTTATTATCTGCAGAGAGTAAGATCTTATTTACATCATTAATTTGCTTAGCTCAACTTTCTTTCTAGAACTTTCAGTCCAGGAGACATTACCAAAAGTCTGAACTAGTGGAGTCAGATCAAACATCTTTGACCCTAATGCTTCTTTAAAATCTGTCAGTCTCAAAGCATTTTACAAACAACTAGTTCCGCACAGTGTCTGATACATTGCACGGCCTCTGGAAATACTTGGCAGATGAGCTAACTAGCCCCTGTTGCGGGGACTAAAATACATGCTCACTGACTTCTCAGTTCTCCATTCTCACCCCTGTAAATACTTCAGAACTCTTGTTGGAAGGGAATATGTTTGTATGCTGGTGATAGTGCCTTCCTGCTTCTTCCTTTCTAGGGAAGATCTGGCTTATCTTCATGGTACTGCTGAGGATGGTGGTGATCATCTTGGCAGGCTCCCCCGTCTACCAGGATGAGCAGGAGAGGTTTGTGTGTAACACTCTGCAGCCGGGATGTGCCAATGTTTGCTACGACATCTTCTCCCCGGTGTCCCACCTGCGGTTCTGGCTGATCCAGAGTGTGTCTGTTCTCCTCCCTTCTGCCATTTTCAGTGTCTACGTGCTCCACAGAGGAGCTGTGCTCGCTGCCCGTGGACTCTGTGGGCCAGATGGCGGTCCCACCCGCCCCGAGCCCTGTGACCAGAGCCCTGGGGACAGGCACAGCCCTCCACCCTGCAGGGAGCCCTACCACCTGACAGTGCCGGACTTCTCCTCCAGCTACATCGTCCACCTCTTCCTTCGGGTGCTGACCGAGGCAGCTTTTGGTGCCTCGCATTACCTCCTCTTTGGATTCTTGGTCCCCAAGAGATTCTCTTGCACCCACGCTCCCTGCACCAGTGTGGTGGACTGTTACGTCTCCCGGCCCACGGAGAAGTCCATTATGATGCTTTTCATGTGGGCGGTCAGTGCGCTCTCCCTGCTGCTCAGTGTGGCTGACCTCCTCTGCAGCGTTCGTGGGAGGACGAGCAGGGGCGGGGGCCCCGCCGAGGGTCCGCGGGGCCACACCGCCGGCCGCCCGCTGTCCCGGAGCCGGGGCGCTAGGTCAGGTCCGACCGCCGGCAACGGTGCGTGGGTGGGGGAGGGGGCGCCCATCCACCCCTGCCTGTGGACCGCAGCGGAGGGTGCCGACAGCCCCAGTGCTAAGTCCGCCGTGTCGGGGCGGACGGGGCTTCCGGATGAAGACGAGAGCGAGGTGCTGTCCTCTGCCAGCGAGAAGCTGGCCACGGCTTGCAAAGAGCCCGGGAGTAGGGCACAGGCGGAGGCCTCCCAGGACCCCAGGGCCGAGGGTCCCACAAGGTCAGAGGAGCATCTCTTAGTGTCTCGGAGCCGGTTGGGCCGGCGCTATCCATCCGGTCAGCTACAGGGCCCCGACGGGCTCGCCAACTCCAGATCCAGAAAGTCTGAGTGGGTCTGAAGAGGGAGTGCCGGGCAGCCCCGGGGTGCCCTGCCCTGTCCAAACGGACACGTGGCCCGCGAAGATGCAGACTCACTTTGGCCTGTGTGAAAGCTAATCCTCTAGGTTCCGGGAGAACATCCACAGGCAGAAAGGCGAGCGGGCATGGGACACAGGGACGTCGTGGGAGACTAACCTCTTCGAGACACAGATTGATTTAGATGACAACTTCTCTTGACAAAAGCACTTCACATTGTGCTTTTGACAATGTGACTAGAAGCTAAAATGATTAATTGGAGAGTGTCAGGGAATGGATGATGCTACGCTCTGTTTTTTTTTTTTTAACCATAGTATGTGCTTAATTTAAGTGTGTTGTCTTCCGTTAATAGAGCTCATTAATGTTTTCATGTTTTCCGGTGAGTTACTATGAAGTATTACATTTGTTTTTCTGTTTGGATAAAAGAGGCATCTGATATGTATGTTATCAATAAAGAGATACTAGTTGAACTTCTCCCCACGCCTTTAACAAAATTAATTGTGACGGAATTGTAGTATCATACCTCACCTTGTTATAGGAGAAATGAGAAATATGGAAAATATGGCTCCTAAACAATTGGGGATTTGGGAGGAGGCCTCTTAGACTGTTTTTGCGTGTGCGTATAAGGAGCCCAGGACCGCTGGCTTCCCCGGGTGCTCGCTGTTCCTGTGTGTTTGCCAAGCGGCTGGACCTCACTGACCCGAGGGAGCCCATTTTTGTTTGCTTTATTTTTAATTTTTAATTGAACTGTAGTTGACCTAGAGGAGGCATTTGCGCTGCTGGTGAGGGGAGGTAGAGTTGTTACATGTGTTCCAGTCTGGGCTTCGTCCGTGTGCTTTAGACAGCCGTACAGCTAAGGTTGTCCGAGAGGCTTCGTGTTCCAGTGGAGCAGATGAGAAACGCTGTTAGTGTTGTGGCCCCGCAGTCCGTGTTCCCGGTTTTTGGGAAACAGAAAACTGCCTCATGTCTGGAGATGAGCTTCACAGAAGCACTTCCCTACACTTCTCAGTTGCTCTGGTTTGGGTCTAGGAGCTGCCCAAGTTAGAGGTGACTTTTGTGAGAGACTTAGGGTCACCTTTAACTGCCACATAGATGGACACAGTGTAGCCGGAAGAGCTACTGTGGGGCAGGATAAACCTGCTTACCTTATCAAGAGAGGAGGAAGAGCCATCTGGGTATACTTAACACAAAATGGCTAAGGACAAGGAATTGCCTTTCACTCCAGCAAATAATAAAAAAGGTGAGCTGATGCACTCATGAACCCAGTGGCTACTTGTAGGAGTTCTGAAGAACTTCGACAATGAAACGTCTGCCAGGATGGAGAATAACATCCTTCTTGATAAATCCACAGGATGTCAAAGCAATCGGTTAAGACCTAAATCATCCCAAATCCGTTTTGGCAGAAAACTATTTGAATGAATGTGCCTGTTTTTAATATACGCAGTAAATCTGTCCTCCATTCACTGGAAGCAGTGAGCCATGATTCAGACTCCTTTCTTCAATACTTAGTTCAATGTCAGGTACATAGCAAGTGCTCAATAAACATGATTTTTTTTTTAAATAAATGTGATTTTTTGAGTCTAATATTCCTAAGGCATTCGGGGGAAAATTTGGTACTTGTCCCTTGCCACAGGCAATTCTGATGGACTTCCCAATATCTCTAAGATATAAGAACTCTCTAGCACTTCATTACTATTTAAAAATAAGTTTCACAGGTCTCTCAAGCCCCCAGTATTAGCCTTGATAATACTGAGTGACGAAATCCACTCAACACATGGTGGTGGTGTGTCCATGCAGGGTACCTGGACAGTAGCTGGGAAAGCGAGGTGGTAAGGGCTGAGCTGAGGTTGCCTCTTGGCCGTGTCCCCAGAGACAATGGGGCAGAGCACGTCTGTGTTCTTTCTCTTGCTGGAGTCTATGCTCAAGTTTGGGTTTGCAAGCAAGTGTGATTTTATTTGGGTGGCACGGGGAAAGGCTGCTTTTGCCTGTCTGCTGATGTCCAAAATCCCACTATCAGAGAAATGACTTCATGGAAGTGCTTTCATGGAAAACTGTAGATACTATTCAGAGCAATAGGTACCAAGAGAGAAGGGGAGAGGTAAGGAAACAAGGGGAGGACATCTGGGTTCTCATTCCATATCCACACTACCTGGCAGATCACTTCATAGCTCTGGGTCTCAGTTTCCTTCTCTGCATGAAGAGGAACCTAGACTAGATGATTCCTTAGTGGTCCACACATTTAGAAATTTGCCGATGCCGTGTGCTGTGTAGAGCTGTCATTTTAACAATAAACATTAATTCACTAGACCCTTCCATTCTGCTAAATGCCTAAGCACGGGTTTTGAGAAGTTGAAAATGATGGTAAGAACAGGACAGGATGGGTCTCAGAGGAGAGGAAGCTAAGCAACGGCGTTAGCTCAGTTTCTTGGATGTACTAGGGCTAGAGAGAAGAAAAAGGAGGTGCTAAGTCTGAAGAGAACTGACTGAGTTGGGCCTAGAACCAAAGTCCCTTGAACTTTTGGACTGTCCTCTTAATTTCAAATAAGATTTAAATTATTAATTTAATTTTTAATTAAATTAAATTAATTAAATAAAATAATTAAAATTTAAATTAATTTAATTTTAATTTTAATTTTAAATAATTTTAAATAAGTCATTTTAAATAAGAAGGGATCTTAGTTGGTTTAAGTGTCTGCCCGTGGGCCTGGTTGTAGTGGAGTTCTTTTGTGTTTGCTCAGTAAGAAAGGCTCATTAGGTACTGTCTAACTTTCCAGGACCTTTAATTCAGAAATCTTGTCAGCTAGTGTCCAGGTGATTCTCAGGTGGTCTGGCAGTGACGGGAGCCCACTGGTGGAATCCAAACTCCAAATCCACAGGTATTGCAGCTGGCTGGCTGCAGAGACAAACACAAAAGCAAGCTCATGAAGATCAATGAGATTATGCTCGTGTTTACTCAAGAAAAGTATTACTTACAGAATTGATAAATGTGACTCCCTTTTTCTAGGATGTTGCAATCTACTGTGAGAACCTATTATGAATTTTCTGAGTGTAAATTTGGTTTCAGGCAAGAAACGAGGAGGAGGGTGGTGTTTTGCCGAAGAAGACAGGGAGCATCTAGGCTTCTCAGACACAGACTTGCAGAATGTCCCCTGCGAAGGAGATGCTGCCCCCCTGCTCCCGCCCCCCCCCAAAACGGAGCGTTTCAGGGCAGGGTCAGCTGTGGAGCCTGTAAATCCTGCCAGCTGCATTTCAGTTGTGCTCCAGGATAACTGGTCCCTAGAAACCAAACAGATGTCCCCCCCAACCCCCACCCGACCATTGGAAATATATGTATATATATTTTTCCTTTCTCCTGTCAATCATAGAACAAATCTTTTCCTCGGGGAACTTTCTCTCTGTGTTGTAACCTCAGAGAGTGAGTGGCAGACAATAGAACTGAAAGAAGTGACTTAATTTCTCATAAGCCGAACTTAGATGAAATGAGTTTCATGGAGAATTCAGGAAATTAGAAGTCAAATGCAAGAACTAGATTTATTAAGAAGAGTTTCCTCCCTCTCCAGACAGGCAGGGTAGAGGCATGACATGTTTAAAATACTGAGTGATTATAAAGAGTGTTCCTGCCTGACCATGACATTGATTGGCCATTCATTTCCTTGGCCATATTAAAGCTGAAAGACTCCTCAGGCTGTCACCTGTGTGTCACTGGTCCTGTTTCTCTCCCTGCAGACCCCCACCCCTCCTCTAGTGGTGCTTCCTGTTCCTCACACAGCCCCTGACTGTTTTATCAATAGACTGAGACACCAGATTTCACATCAATAAGCTATGTTGATAAACTAGTATTTACTGAGTATCTCCTCTGTACCTAGCATTCAATCTCTTGCTTCTGTTTCTTTCTATGAAGCTAAAAAAAAACCTTATCATGTCACAGGTCAGCAAATTGGTGGGAAAGAATATTCTAGCAAAATGTCATTGTTTCAGTCCCACTGTTCAAACAACTCCAATTCCCGTCAACTTTCATTTTCTCAGTGCTGAACTGGGCACTAGAAGGACAACCTTATGCTGTGGGCTTTGTTGGGAACTCAGATGAGAGAGAGTGGGTGTGGAAGCCCCCTGAGACAGCCTTGTATGTCACAGGAATGTTCCCTGAGCTGTGACTGGTCCATGTTTGACAGAGCACACTAAACAGGTCTCTCTAGGAACTTGTGATCGTGTAATCTTTGCGTGGGGAGAAAGATGTTCACAGACCTAGGAACGCTCCCAACCTTTTCTCCACAGCCTTTCTTACCAACACAGGCCTCTCTTGGACCATATTTAGGATGCAATATTTATGGACGCAAAAATGTTCATTTATTTCTGGTGGTGCCTCTTGACTATTTCCGTACTTCTCCATGTTTGTTTGCGTCTAGCTGCCCAGAAAAAGCAGGATTTGGGAACTCTAAGCAGCGGGTCTGGGAATTGTATTGAGTTTACTTTGGATAACAGAGGGGGTGATAAGTTAAGGATAATGAAGAAATTCTGGACAATCTGGCCTCATGGGAAGGAGATAATTTAAAAAGACAACAAGTCATCCCCTTGGGTTAAGGTGCAGTCCCTTATTTCTAATTAAATTTCTTTATTTTGCCCACAAGTGTCAGATTGTCCTTCGGACTGACTTTTCACGTGATCAGGCTGCTAACTGCAAAGGTTTAGCTTGAGATGTAGATTCATAATAAAAGATGACAGCCGAGACAGACAATGGTGGAATTCGGTAAATATTGCAAACCCTATGGTGTGACCACTCAGGAAGGGGTGTGGTGGGTGCCAACAGGACACAAATATTCTTTTGTCCCATAAGATTCCTCAGCTGTGTACTGAACAGCTACAAAAAATTCCTTCTGGTTTTAAGTTGTCCAATAAGGAATCTGAAAAAGTGCGTGAGGTTTTCCCTTTTGGCTTATGAAATGATGTTATTTTATGTTTAAGAATTTATTTTTCTTCTTTTCTTGGGCTTAGAAAGTTGAAGTGCTTTTGATCTCAGAAGTGGTATTTGAGAGGCAATTTAAATGTCCATAAATTGGTCTTCCTCCCCCGGGATATTTGATCTGAATAAAGCCTAAAGCATTATTAAACTTTACACCAGGCGTACCCATTTCCTCCAGAAATGAAAATTCAGTAATTTTATAGGAGTGGTGTGTGCAATTCGCCATTTGAGGGAATAAAGTCTCATGTTAAAGCAAGCTCATCAAATTTTGTTGTGTGCCCACAGTGTTTCTTCAGGGAGAAGTAAAGAGGATGGTGAAGACCTGTACTCCAGGGACAAGGAAAGTTTTCCATTCTCTCACTACCTAAGGGCTCTGAGAGCATTACTTTTCTCTGTGTCTTCATTTCCTCATCTATAAAAAGAAGTGCCACTTTTCTATGTAGAAACATGATATTTATCAAAGTGTGGATTAAGGAGTTTTTACCTTTTTTTTTTTTGAAGTAAGATAAATGTAAATACTGAAGATGACTCATTATGTCCGTGTATTTATTGAGCATCTCTTGTATGTCTGGTACTTGTGCAAGGCATGGGATGAGTCGCAAGAGAAAGATAAGGGAAGATCATCCATGCATTTGAGAATCTCTTCTAATGAGACAACTGGGCAATATGTGAGGGCAACATATACTCAAAAATTAAATTTCATGGTTCCAGACTCTCACCATAAAATATCTACTTTTTTGTAAGTAAACTACCATTTTGCCAAATAACAAAACTTCTTGCATCAAGTTAAGAATTGGGCCCCCTCCATTACTCATCTGGGGAATGGAAGAAGCCTGACCCTTTGGTGTTATCTATCTTTCTTCAACCTTCCTGCGGCCCTCAGCTCCTTCTGGGTGCCACATCTTTGGGCACCTGCTTCTTCTCTGCCCTATATAACTGTGACTTCTAATTCTAGATAACCCACCTTTCACATCCCACTCCACCCTCAGGAGGCCTCCTGAGCCCCTTCCCCTTAGCACCAACCTCAGCATCATGGAATCTTCCATTTGTTAGGAACCTTAGTAACTCCAATCAGTGACTCATTTTACACCTGAGGAGATGAAGGTCCAAGAAGGGGAGGTAACTCGTTTAAGACAATCTGGTCAGTTAGTGGCCAACCCTTCTCTCTCCCAGCTGGTTTTACCTCCTTTTATTGCTTCAGGATGCCTTCTTAAAGGTAGTCAGATAGAAAGTGTTCTGCTCATAAAGCTTAATGTTCACAGCAGTGCAAGATTTCTAGGAGTATTAACAAATGAATAGAGGGTTCAGGGACACTTTAATAGTATTTAGTGGTATTTGAGGCAAAATGAGGGTCCTACAGTGGATCTATAGAATAGAATGAAACTGGTGTTTGGTTACAAGTTAGATCAAACATTTCTTGAAGTTAAAGAATTATAATGGAAATACAAGAACACAAGTTTTGAAATAATGCCCTTGTTCTTTTCCCACAATGAAATATCATAATCTGCTTGTGTTCTTAGCTTCTTAGGTTTTAAAATTTAAGTTCTCATACAATCTTAACTATTAAGCTAGTTTCAACCACATTCTGACTAGTATTTGGGGTGCTGCCATAATTTCATGGGTTAAATTTAAAATGCTAACCTTGAAAATGCCATTTCCCTCTGGTGCTTTGTCTAGAACTTAGGTGACATCCCTCCAGGTAGATGGGCTATCTGAGCTCTCCTCACTAAGACTTCCAGTGAAGTTTCTCAGTGGACATGTAACTGAATAACAGTGAAGCATGTTGATTACATTTTAGTGACTAATCTTTCATTAAAATAGTTATATAAAAGATTTTAAATTCAAAAAGATTTATAAATTGGGCCAACTTTAAAGGAAATTGGTCAGCTTGTGTTTAAATGCCTTCCAGGTTGTAATTACTTAAATCATTATTTTTTTTTCTTCCATGCATGAGAAAAAGACCTCTCTGGAATAAATTTCAGTCCAGAATGAACTAAAAGAGCTCAATTTTATCTTTTCCAGCCTATGGCTCCCAACTGCCCTGATTAAGAGTTGGTCGTGGCATGTTCCCTGGCTTCTCTGCCTGATCTACTTTATTTAAACTTGGGAGCCCCCAGACTTTATCCACACCCTGGAAATTGGGATGCTGAGAAGGATTTGTCTATGGACAGACAGATGTTTGGGAGGCAGCATCTATGTGACTCTGTTACTGGTTTGACTGGGGGAATAAGGAAGAGGAGGAGATCCTGTTTCAGTTTACTGGGTTCCATCTCCTAAGAGAAATTCCTGGTGGAGGAGATAGATGCTAACAGTTTCTGGTTTGGAAGTGCCAAAGTTGAGTTGTCTGTGGAGAATTTAGGAGGAGATGCCTAGGGGGAAGGTGGACTTACTGGATCACAGCTCAGAAAGTGGTATGACAGATATAGATTTGGGAATAATCAATGTAGATCTGCTATTAAATCCTTCGGCATTCTTGCCACTGCTTCAGGTGACCCCACACCTCCTTGGTGACCCTAACGGACAGGAAAAGTGAATGGTGTCAGCAAGACTATCAGGATCCTTACAATCACTACTAAGGGAGTGAATCTCTTACTTTCCAATTTAGGAATCAGACCCTCTGTCAAAGCAGCCCTGATTTATTTGCCCTGAGCAGGGACTGGGCCAGAACCCCAGAAGTTCTCAAGTATCCATGTTTGAGTTTAAGACTCTCAACTCTTCCTTCTGTGTTTCCCCTTCCACCCCAAACCTGAAAGGATGAATGGTATTTACCACACCCCATGTGGGCTCACAGTCCTGCCTCCTCCCCTGGCCAAAGAGGCCCTGACTCTCTACCCTTTTGTATTGCTATGTCATTGCCAGAGGGTGTCCTACACTACCTTATTTGGTAGATAGAACAGAGAGTTTTGTCTTGTTGCCAAATTGTCTTTTTTTCTCATATTATATTTACCTTTTTCTTTGAAATACTAAATCTCAACATGCTAATATATTTTATTGCCAATTTTACTTCCACAAATGGACAAGAAGTTCCAGGGACAGTGTGTAAGTTGCTGGGAAGAGAAAATGGCCAGGGTAGTGGCCTGAAGGGGCTGCCTGGTAGCTGATCTTTCTGGAGAAAATGGTCCTAGCTCCCAAACCAGTACCATTATAAATGCAGGGTCTCCAGGAGGACCTTTAAGACTGTTTCCTCAACTCCATGTTTTCCTCATTATCTCACTTTCCTGTGCTTCCCAGAAACCATTTTAAACTTTTCTTCTCTCCTCATATTTTTGCTTCTTGCTGTATGGAGAAGTCATCCCATGGGAACTTATCCACTGCCCACAGCTATTTATCCTGTTCCCTGACTTCCTGTTTACTTGACTGTATCTCTCACTAGATTCTTACACTGCATAAAGATTTACTGTGTGCCAGGCAGGGTTTTGTGCCCTCTTTGGATCTTCTAATTTAATACATCATTACCCTCCATGACATAGGCAGAATACAATAGTGGTATTCAATGTCCAGATGAAGAAGCTGTAGTTAGAGAAGGTTCTATAAGCTCCAAGTTCCCCCACTGTAGCCCTAATATATGGTATAGTGTCTGGGACTGGGTTAGGTGTACAATGAACAATTTAAAAAATTGGTTTTAACGTAAAGCCTATGGGGCAAATGCAGCACATAGGGAGGTTTCGAAGATATTAGAGAGGGAATCAATAACAGATCAGCTATTTGAGTTGAAAGACAATCTGACAAAGAACACAGGTAAGAGGATTGGCTTTGAGCAGAAAGGAGATGGCTTTAGAGACGAGGTAAAGGACAAGAGTTGGAGCAAATAAGGATGTTCACTGGAGAGTTAGGGAGTTTCTATAGGCCACATGTATTTGGAGAGAGAATTGAGGCACTAAGGATGGTGGCTCAAGAAGAGGATTTAAGTCTGGAATAGCCACTGTAAGAAATTGGGGTGGAAGCTGACCAACGATGCACAAAAGAAGTCACATGGTGTTCCTATGCCTGGAGAAAAAGGCATTTATTGTCTACTGCATGTCAAGGGCACAGGCCATGTCCTTTGGTCTTTTCAGTAGCCTTGTGAATACTATTTATAGATAAGGAAACTGAGGCTCACTGGTAACTTTCTCAAGGTCACACAGCAGTGGAGGCAACTGGGGTCGGAATTTAAATCTGACTCTAAAAACCTGTGTTCTTTTCCCACACCCTACTGCTTCTTGTGAACTTTTGGCTCATTATGGAGAAAAGCTCTCCCCTCACTGTAATCAACTCTTGGCCAGCTCAAGGCTTTTTAATCACTCCTTTTCTAGGCCAGGCACAGAAAGGACGCTTATGGTTGCGGAAGTACTACCTTGCCAACTCCTGATTTTTTAATCAAAAGAGGATTTCTCAGCTGCTTGATTAACCCATTCTATGTGTCTCTCTCCAATTGGGTATGCAGAAGTTCCTTTGCACTTGTTTTTTTGTTTTTGTTTTGTTTTGTTTTAAATAATATTTCCAACATGCACAGAATCAGTCTGCATGGGGTATAAGTAACTTCAACCATGTCTTTTTCCACAACTTAAATTTCAAAAGTTATATAAAACTTTCAAAATTCATTTTTCATAAAGTGACTCCAACCAATCTTTAAGACAGGGGTGTGAAATGCTATTTCTATAACTCTTACATTTTTTTTCTAGTTAGTGGGGCCCACCTATGCCTGATTTTTGAAATTACCCATTAAAGACTCAACACGTTATCTAAATATTCAAGCTTGGATACCTTGTAAAATCCAAATGTCTTGGGAGGAATGGCTCCCTGTATCATTGTGTGTGGGTCAATTGCACTGGTGAGCATAACAGAACAGCGATACGACTAAGAAAGGAGGAGGAAGGGGAGGAAGATAAGATGAGGGAAGGCCCAGATTTCTTGGGGATAGAAAGGAGAAGTTGTTGGCACCAAAGAGGGAAGAGGGAGAAAAGTAGGAGAGACTGGAATCATAGAGACCAACTTTGTATAAGAGATGCCAAGAGATAGAGAAGGGAACCTATCAGGGAGTACTAGGACACGCAGCTTTTTGTGTTTGAGGAGATCAAAGGCAAACACCAGGACCAGAGGGAAAGAGGCAGAATTTAAGGCCCTGAGTTTGAGTTTGGAACCGGAGTGAGGCTGGGATAGGATGAAGAGGGAACATGGTAGCTTTGAATGGGGAAGTGGAGAAATGGTGGCTTGCCTTTGTGTGTATGTAGATCAAAGAGGTCTAAAGGGCCTGATATGTTAATAACTCCATTTCCTTCGAGTCACTCAAAAGTAAAGGAGTGTATATACCTCCTTTATGGATGGAGATAGAAGATGGAGGGGTGTTAGAAAACTCTGCCCAGGTATAACTCCCCAGTGGAACTTGTCAGTAACCCTGGATGTATTCCTGACACCAGTTGTTCCTAACAAATTGTTACTCATTTAGGTACTATTGAGACAGAAAGCATACTTTCTATATTTTTTTATGTTTCACAGAAATTCTGGTATGGGCAAGGTGTGTAATCTGTTCTATATTCCTTTCCTTGGAGTCTTACTGGGTTTGGTTAGTGAAGAGACTAATAATAAATTTCATTGTAAATAAGAGGATGCAGGATAGAACTTGGTACCTGAGAAGGAACCACGGAAGTCATCAAAGAGGAGGATGTAGTACAAGAGCTCATGGCAGCAATTTACCTACTTCTCAAATTAATTGGTTCTTGCCCCAAGCATAGCAGGGTGCCTCCAGATAGGTTCTGGCCCAATGGGGGATATTATGGGAGATTTAGAGGTCTGGAGCATCTCATAAAATAGGGGTTAGAATGACAACCAAATTGTTTTAGTAAGTCTTGACTATGCTAGGCAATTTACACTACTGATAATCCTAATGGAATTAACACCTTTTGTTGTTAACTTGACACTTCTCACACAAGTTAAGGGACAGCTTACAATGAAACTAAATCAGTAACTTTAGGGCCTAGAAAAGAGTTATCAACTCACATCAGGCCCACCCTTACTTTATTGAACTTGGAAACATCTGTGTTAGTCTTGCATTAATCCTTCTTGAGTTGGGCAATATGATTGTGTTGGAAACTCATGGAATTCACCACATTCATCCTTTAATTACACTAAACTTGGATTTAAAAGCTTCTGTGTGATTTGGAAAAATTCAATCTTTGGTCTCAGACTGCTAAATCCTTTGAGAATTTTGAAGTACAAATATACAAATCATAATACAGTGTTAGGTACTGTTAATCTTATGAGTATGTGAGTCATTTTAAACTTAGAGTATTTTGGACTTAGTCATTTCCTTCATATGAAATCCAACTTTCCAGCATAAAAAATATGAAGTGTAAAGTTTTCCAGTGTATGGAATTACAAGTCTACAACACAGAAACTGTGCCTGGATGTAATACTGTTGTGACTGCAGCATTTTGTTGCAACTCTGATTTAAATGTTTTCTTTTATTTTGCTTCATCTGAACTTTACTTTTAGTAAAATTTCTTCCTTCTTCTTTCCTTCTTCTTTATTCTTCTTGCTATTTAGCTTTACCGTAAGTTCATTTTCTCCATGGTCGGTCAGTTTCACATAAAGCAAGTGTCTACAACTGAAAATGGTGCAAAGACTTCTCCTCCTATATCATGGCAGTTAGTGGAGACAGTGTAATTCTCAGTTCTCAAAAACTATGTGCTGATTGAGTGAATTTTTAGAATAGCGTAAGTTTGAAAAATAAAAGAAATTCTTTTGAGTGGGAAAAACACTGATACTTAACCATTATAACACATTGGAAGTCACAAACATCTCATTGAGGAGTATATCTTGAATTTCCTTCTATGTTTTTGTAAAGATTTGAAATATATGATTTTTGTCTTTATCATGTCATTTGATTCTCAGAATTAGGTGAGAAGGTGAGCAATATAATGTTAAATACACCTCAAGGAAAAAAAGAAAAAAAAAAGAATGGTAAGAGCAATAATTATTCTCATTCATGGATAAGGGAAATCAAGTCCAGAAAAATGAACAAGATTATAAGCTAATGAAAACCTAGGGTAAGAACATGGAAATTCTGAATTTTTTTTTTTTTTTTTTTTTTTTTTTTTTTTTTTTTTTTTTTTTTTTTTTTTTTTTTTTTTTTTTGTATTTCACTTCACTGCTTTCAGTTGAAGACAGACTTAAACATGGTGAAGAGTAAGATGATATATGAATATATTAGTGTGGGGAGCTGTGGCATTCAATAAATATTTCCAGTTTTTCTTTTTCTGGGCACATGACAGGATTACTTCCTATGCCCTTTAGGGTACCATGTAGCCATATGACTTGCTATGGCCAATGACATATGTTTATTTCCAGGCAGAAAGTAAGAATCAGTTAATACATTCCTTCCCAACCCATGCTAGGATAATAGAAGCACATGGCAAGATAAAGCTTTCACCACCCTGGATCTCTGAGCATCTAGACTTAATAGAGAAGTCCTTTGCTGAAACATGATGGACGTATATAAGTGATAAATTTTTTTTGTTGTTGTTGTGGTAAGCCATTGAGATTTTGAAATTGTTATTGCAGCAAAGCCTAATTTATGTGGATTGACACAGAAATTAAGAAGCATAAATGAGTAAAGAATGCATGGAATGATGGGTAAATGGAGAGATGAATAAATGGATGAATGAGAATAACTAGTATCTCTTTGTATCAATATCCTAAATGCTCTGAATCAAATTAAGTGCAAACCACTGGATTCTAGGAGGCTATTTTTATAAATCAGGGCACACTCATATATTCATTTTCACAGGCAAAGTATCTATAGCTACATACTGTACTTCTAATCCCAGTATGGTAGGCAGAAGAATGTTCCTGCAAAAGTATCCATGCTCTAATCCTTAAAAATTGCGAATATGTTATCTTATGTGGCAAAGGGACTTCATAAATATAATCAAATTGTGATTTTGAGATGGGATTATCTCTTATTCTGAATTATCTGAGTCAGCTCAATGTAATCACAAGGATCCTTATAAGTAAAGCAGGGAGGCAGATGAGTCAGAGAAGAAGATGGGACATCAGAAGCAGAGGTTGGAGAGGTGCCTGTGTGGCTCAGTTGGTTGTCTGCCTGCAGCTCTGCTCATGATCCCAGCATCCTGGGATGGAGCCCTGCATCAGGCTCCTTGCTCAATGCAAAGACTGCTTCTCTCTCTCCTTCTGCCACTCCCCCTGCTCATGTGCATACATTCAGTCTTGCTCTCTCTCAAATGAATAAATAAAAATCTTAAAAAAAAAAAAAGCAGAAGTTGGAGTGATGCAATTGCTGGAAGGGGTCATGAACCAAGGAAGGCACGTGGCTTTTAGAACCTGGAAAAGTCAAGGAAACAGATTTTTCCCTACAGCCTTCAGAAAGAATATAGTTCTACTGACACCATGATTTTAGCCCAGTAAGGCCCATTTTGGACTTCTGGCCTCCAGAATGACAAGATAATACATCTGTGTTGTTTTAAGCCATGAAGTTTGTGGTAATTTGTTAGAGTGGCAGTAAGAAGTAAATACACCCCATTACTTACTATTGTTGATATTTGATCTCAAGAGATCTCAAGAGATCAAATCTCTTAGCAGAAGAACACAGGAAACTCAAAACAAATCCATCACTGCTTCTGGGAGAAATATATTATAAGATTTATAAACTTCGCTCAAACCCAGGTCAGATGGGTAAGTTTTCTCCGATCCTACCACCCCAAGGTGACATTGAAAGTTCCTGAAGTTGTTATTGATGGGAACAGTCTCATTACACTTGCCTCTTCTGCCTTAGAGTTCTCAAAAAAGTTGAATTTGCATTATTGGATTTTTATTTGTTATTAGAATAGATCAATTGCCCATTGCACCACAGGAAAATTGCCACTTGGCACCATCACAGATCTGAGAGAATTCTAGGTCTGTTAATCCCTTTGACAGTGGACAAGATCCTCTGTCACCCATTAGTCCTTAAAGTCCTTGGAAACAGAAGCAAGTCTTAAGGTCTCTTTGCATTGCTCTCTAGGCACCAACACAATGTTCTAAGGAAGTAATGTTCCGTACAACATAATTTTGAAAGCCTCCTAAAAGGTAAGTAAGATGGTGCTTGGCTCTCAAATAGCACACAACCCAATGGGAGAGAGAGAGAGAGAGAGATAGACAGACATGAACAAATAGAATATGGTGTGGCAAGTGTTATGTTTAGAAGGATGAATTGAGAATACAATTGAAAGGAATGAATTGAGAAGGGAGGAACAATGACTCAGTGTGAGGCGGTCAAGGAAGACTTTAGAAGGGAGTTAAAAATTTGCCTGGGAGGGGTGCCTGGGTGGCTCAGTGGGTTAAAGCCTCTGCCTTCAGCTCAGGTCATGAGCTCAGGGTTCTGGGATCATCCCCGAATTGGGCTCTCTGCTCAGCAGGGATCCTGCTTCCTCCTCCCTCTCTCTCTCTGCCTGCTTGTGATCTCTGTTTGTCAAATAAATAAATAAAATCCTAAAAAAAAAATTTGCTGGGGCCTTTAAAAATAAAAGACTCCTAACCAGCAGTTTGCTAGGGACTTCAACTTCCAGGCAGTGGGTAACACATTCAAAAGCACAGTGTGTGTGTGCAGGGAGTATTTGCAAAACAGTGAAAACTGGAACAGAAAGTGTTCAGGGAAGGTGGTACAGGTCACCTGCTTTATGCCTCCATTTCCAAGTACAGATGTGGGGTTGTACAAGCTGAGTGGTTCTCAAGCCTACTGAATCAGAAACTTTGATGGAGGACTAGGGTCCAGGCACCAGCATTTTATAAACATTCTATTTCACAACAAGGATAGAAAACACTGACCTAGATGGGCTCACAGTTTCCTTCTAGGTCAGAAATGGCATGATGCTATGAAATGACACCTTTTGTTTGGTTCTAACTGCTTTTTAATATTGACTTCCATTTTAAGAATACTATTTCTAGAAACAGAATTTTAATAGCCAAATTTGATTAAAGATTTTTCAAGGCATAAACAAACATTTCATTCTTATTAAGAGTAGACACTTTAAGATAATTATGGTTTCTAAGAGAAAAATTATCTGCATAAGTTAGTATTTACTAGTCAGGAAATGAGATAACATCATCTTTGAAACTGGCTTTAGAGGTGGTGTAAAGTTCTGTCCCTGGTTTGGGAATACAGTCAACTTCCAACCCTGGGATTTATTTTCCAACAGAGAGCTATATTCACAGTAGAACATTAGGCTTGGCCTGGACTCTGGGCAGGATCCATATTGAATTTTTTCTTCTATAAGCAGGTGTCCCATACGAAGTAAGGAGTATTACTAGAAAAGGCCAGCAAACACACTAACATTTTTATCCCAAATTCATTGTCATATGAGCTTTCTGCTATCTATGTCTTTTAAAATGATTGGTTTGTTTTATTTATTGCCAATGCCAGCTTGTTTATTTTGCTTTAAAAATGCTCATGGAGGGGCACCTGGGTGGCTAGTACATTAAAGCCTCTGCCTTCAGCTCAGGTCATGATCCCAGGGTCCTGGGATTGAGCCCCAGATCGGGCTCTTTTGCTCAGCAGAGCCTGCTTCCCTTCCTCTCTCTGCCTGCCTCTCTGTCTACTTGTAATCTCTGTCTGTCAAATAAATAAATAAAATCTTTAAAAATGCTCATGGAGAAGAAAACAGGCAAAAAATTTCATGACATTGGATTTGCCAGTGATTTCTTGGATATGACACCTAAAGAATAGGCAACAAAAGTAAATATAAATAAATGGGACTACATCAAAATTTGAAACTTGTATACATAACAGGATGCAATCAACAGAATGAGAAGGCAATGTATGGAAAAGGAGCAAATCATGTATCTGGGAAGGTCAGGAATTAGGGATGTCTACTCTCATTACTTTTATTCCACAAAGTACTAGAAATCCTAGCTACAGCAATCAGACAAGAAAAAGGAATAAAATGCATCCAAATCAGTAAGGAAGAAGTAAAACTCTCACTATTTGCCAATGACATAATGGTACATATAGAAAACCCTAAAGATTCCACCAAAAAACTACTATAACTGACAAATGAATTCCGTAAGGTCATAGGATACAAAATCAACATACAGAAATCCATTATATCTTTTACACCTGTAATGAAACAGCAGAAAGAGAAATTAAGAAAACAATCCCATTTACAATTATACCACCCCCCCCCCCGCAAAACCTAGGAATAAACTTAACTGAGGAGCTGTAAAGACCCATACTCTGAAAACTATAAAACATTGATGAAAGAAATTGAAGACGACACAAACAAATGGAAGGATGCCCCATATTCATGGATTGGAAGAACAGTTTTTGTTAAAATGTCTATACTACCCTAAGCAATCTATAGATTTAATTCAATACCTATAAAAATATCAACATTTTTCAAAGAACTAGAACAAACAACCCTAAAATTTGTATGGAACCACAAAAGAGCTTGAATTGCCAAAACAATCTTGAAACAGAAAAGCAAGGCTGGAGGCATCACAATTCTGGACTTCAAGTTATACTACAAATCTGTAGTAACTGCTTCTCCCTCTCCTTCCCACGTAGTATGGGACAAAATACTGGGACAAAAATACACACATAGATCAATGAAATAGAATAGAAAGCCTAGAAATACACCCATGATTTTATGGTCAATTAATCTTCAACAAAGAGGTAAGAATATGCAATTTGATAAAATCAGTCTCTTCAACAAATGGTTGTGGGAAAACTGGGTAGCTTGAAACTGGGCCACTTCCTCAAATCATACCAAAATGGATAAAGACTTAAATGTGAGATCTGAAACCATAAAAAGTCTGGAATAGATCACAGGCAGTAATTTCTCCAACAACAGCTGTAGCAACATGTTTCTAGATATGTCTCCTGAGGCAAGGGAAAGAAAAACAAAAATAAACTCTTGGAACTACATAAAAATAAAAAGCTTCTGTGTAGCAAAGGAAACAACAAAACTAAAAGATAACCTATTGTATGGGAGAAGATATTTGCAAAAGACATATCCAATACGGAATTACTATCCAAACTATATAAAGAACTTATACAACTCAACATTAGAACAGCAAAAATCCAATTTAAAAATGGGCAGAAGACATGAACAGACATTTCTCCTAAGAAGATATACAGATGGCCAACAGAGACATGAAAAGTTGCTCAACATCACTCATCATCAGGGAGATACAAATCTAAACCACAATAAGATATCACTTCACATCTGTCAGAATGGCTAAAATTGAGCTATACCCCCAAGAATGGCTAAAATTGAAAACATGTGAACAGTATGTGATGGAGATAATGTGGAAAAAAGGTACTCTCGTGCACTCTTGGTGGGAATACAAACTGGAATAACCACTGGGAAGACAGTCTGGAGGTTCCTCAAAAAATTAAAAATAGAATTATCATGTGATCTGGTAATCGCACTATTGGGTATTTGACTATGAAAAACTAAGTTAAGGGATATGTGTACTTCTATGTTTATTGGAACATTATTTATTATAGCCAAGCTTTGGAATTAGGAATGGGTAAAGAAGACAGGATATCTATATAATAGATTATTATTCAACCATAAAGAAGAATGAAATCTTGCCATTTACGACTACACAGATGGACCTAGATGGATTATGCTAAGCAAAATAGTCAGAGAAAGACAAATACCGTATGATTTCGCTCATATGTGGAATTTAAGAAAAACAAAACAGGGGCGCCTGGGTGGCTCAGTGGGTTAAAGCCTCTGCTTTCGGCTCAGGTCATGATCCCAGGGTCCTGGGATCGAGCCCCGCATCGGGCTCTCTGCTCTGAGGAGAGCCTGCTTCCTCCTCTCTCTCCCTGCCTGCCTCTCTTGCCTACTTGTGATCTCTGTCTGTCAAATAAATAAATAAAATCTTTAAAAGAAAAAAAAAAGAAAAACAAAACAAATGAATGAACGAAAAGAAAAGGAGACAAGCCAAAAACAGATTCTCAGCTACAGAAACAATCTGGCATTACCCCAGGGGAGGCTAGCAGGGGAATAGTGAAGTAGGTGAAGGGGATTAAGAGGACACTTACCATGATGAGCACCAAGTAATACATGGAATTGTGGAATCACTATATTCTAAACCTGAAATTTATAACATTGTATGTTAACCACATTGGAATTAAAATAAATTTTTTTTAAAAAAGAGAAAATAACAATTACTGGCAAGAATGTGGAGAAACTGGAACCCTTGTGCATTATTGGTGAGATTATAAATCGGTGTACCTGCTATAGAAAGCAGTATGGCAATTCCTTAAAATATTACAATTAGAGTTACCCTATGATCCAGCTATCCCACTTCTGGGTATATATTCAAAAATAATTTTAACAAGGTCTCGGAGAGATAAGTGCACACCCATGTTCATAGGAGCATTATTTATAATAATTAAGAAGTGGAAGTTACCTGAGTGTCCCATCAGTCGATGAACAGGTGAAGATGTGGTATATACATCCACCAGTTTATTGTTCAGCTTTATTTTATTTATTTATTTATTTGATGGAGAGAGAGAGATCACAAGTAGGCAGAGAGGCAGGCAGAGAGAGAGGGGAGAAGCATGCTCCCTGCTGAACAGAGAGCCTGATGCGGGGCTCGATCCCAGGACCCTGGGATCATGACCTGAGCCGAAGGCAGAGGCTTAACCCACTGAGCCACCCAGGCGCCCCTATTGTTCAGCTTTAAAAAAAAGAGGAAACACTGTCACATGCCACATGCCACAACCTGGATGAACTTTGAGGACATTATGCTAAGTAAAATAAATCAGTCATGGAAAGATAAATACTGTATGAGTCCAAGTTATATGAGGTACCTAAAATAGTCAAATTCATAGAAAGAGAAGGAATAATGGTTGTGGGACTTAGGGGATGGGGGGGGAGGGGAGTTGTTTTATCTGTAGAGTTTTAAGTTTGTAAGATGAGAAAGTTCTGGAGATCTGTTTCACGACAATGTGAATATACTCAACATTGCAAATATATACCCTTAAAAACTGGTTAAGATGGTAAAGTTTATATTATGTGTTTTTTACCACAATAAAAAATAATCAAGATACAAAATATAGGTGGAAACATTGCTACAATAAAAACTGGCTCTTTGATGATGGTGGCTTGGTTTTACAGGCTTTTTATCTGTATTGGGATTTAATTCTCTTAACAACCCTATGAAGTGGCACTATTTTGCACTGTTTCACAGAGGAGACTGAGGCAGGTAGAGGACAAGTAACTTGCTGAAGATCACACATGAGTGGAGCTGGGCAATGGGGTTCAGAGTCTATGTTCTTTTTTTTTTGAAGATTTTATTTATTTAATTGGCACAGATAGGGAGTCAGTGAGAGAGGGAACACAAGCAGAGGGAGTAGGAGAGGGAGAAGCAGGCTTCCCATGGAGCAGGGAGCCCAGTGCGGGGCTGGATCCCAGGACCCTGGGATCATGACCTGAGCCGAAGGCAGACGCTTAACGACTGAGCCACCCAAATGCCCTTCAGAGTCTATGTTCTTAACATATTGTTAAGAATATGTTAACAATGTTATGTTCCATTTTATTGCCTTTCTGTGTCTTACTGGAGATGCTCTAAGTTAATCAGGTAAGAATAATGTTCATTATGAGATCCTTTCCAGAACGATTAAATTGAGTTATTTGCTCTTTTTTTGTTCCCATTAAGTATAGCTACAAGATGCCCTTTAATGGTACTATGCAAATTTGTATCCCTTTCATGATCTATTATTGCATGAGGTTTAACAGTCAGGATCTAAAATCATATTTATTACATAGACTCAGGAAAACCTCAGAGTTTACTTGTGGAAATGAATCTCATTTTCTGGGTCTTTGGTTAAGGGCTTGTCACGGATTTCGGGGGATCCAGAGAAAGAGTAGATTTCTGCACTCAGTAAACATTATCTTAAATTCTAAAACTTGACCAAAATTCCATCAATAGGTAAGATAGTATTAGGTTCCCTTTAAAGATAGAAACACATATTAACACATATTTAGGATTTCAGCCAACCTGCCTCCTGGACTGTAATATGACAGACCACCTGGTTTTGGAAAGTCATGCCCTTATTAGGTCACTACAAGATGAAGTTTCATTTCTAGCTGAGCTGGTTTCACTGAATAAACATTTACTGAAGAAAAAGAAAATATTTTAAGTATCTTTCCTAATTAATACATCAACATTGCTGGCTCCTTTTAGGATCACACTTTGGGTTTGATTTCTAGCTTAGTAGAATCATCCCTGTGTAAATAATTCTTTGTTATTTCTTTACAAGTGAAAGAAAAAGCAGGGGTTATCCAAAACTGTTCTGTTAATTAAGATCCTCAGTTCCCAACAACAAAGTATGGAGTTCTCCCTTTGGACCAGGTGAGGGCACTCCTGTCTTCTTCCAAATATTTATTTACTCTAGGTGACAAAAAGGGGAAAAAAAAAACCAACCAACCCACTTCTATCTAAACTTGTCAAGTTGGATGACCATAGCTAATTTGCTTAGTTAATTTCTATTTCTATTTTGTTTCATTTTAGATCGAAACACCAGTTTTAGAGTCAATTATCATATGGTTTCACTTAATTGTGGAACATAAGGAATAACATGGAGGACATTAGGAGAAGGAAAGGGAAAGTAAAGGCGGGGGTGGGGGGTGGGATCAGAGCGGGAGAGGAAGCAAGAGAGACTGTGGACTCTGAGAAACAAACTGAGGGTTTTAGAGGGGAGGTTGGTGGGGGATGGGTTGGCCTGGTGGTGGGTATTAAGGAGGGCACTAATTGCATTGAGGACTGGGTGTTATAGGCAAACAACGAATCTTGAAACACTACATCGAAAACTAATGATGTACTGTATGGTAACTAACATAACACAATTAAGAAAAGAAATAAAAATGCCCAATGCCTGAGTAACTTAGAGACACATGTTCACATGTTCACATATCAAACACATTTCGGTTCAGGTAAAGCCATTTCAATCTCTGAGACAGCATCTATTACGTTCATCAATGTATCTGCAAGTATTCTTTCAAATGTAACAAAAATTTTATATTATTTTCCTAATATTGCCATGTTGAACCTACTTGCAGAAGTTCAAAATTATATTTAATAAGCTTATACAAAACTGAAAATATGAAGAGATGTTACTTATTGTCCTAACATGCTTATAATAAACATTTATGAGTTAAGACATTAAAAACACATTTTTCTCTTAAGAAAGAAAAAAAACCAACCCACCAGCTTTAGTTACATTCTCTGGTTTTCAACTCTGGCTACACATGAAAATCACCTAGGATAGTTTTAGACACACTGACTTCCCAGGTTCCACCCCCCAAATTCTGATTCAGTTGGTCTCCGGTGGTGCCGCAGCACTAATATGTCTAAGAAGCACCCCAAGTGCTTGTAATGTGTAGGCAGGGGTGAGAACTACTGCCCGTGTGTTGCTTAATTAGAAACAGGTTTGTTAGGGGACAAGTGTAGGAGATTGCATTTTTAGTTTAAATTAGTGTATGGCTAGCCTTAAATAAGGCGAGATAAATAGGTACCTTTGTCCTCTATGAGTAATGGTTCTCTGCCAAGGCTTGGAAAGCCATTACAACTTGGTCATTGTGTTGAAGTTCATCCTAACTTTGCTCTTGCCCTGGCAGGAGGGTTCCTTTACTTCCGTCCTTCTCTAGCCACTGGCTGGCCTTTTCAGGTACCACCCAGCCTTTTCAGGTACATGACTTTTAGGTCATCTCCTGGGGCCTGTGGTTTAAATCGGCTGGACTAATCTCCTTTTTGATTTGTTCTCTCACTCCAGAGATTTCCAGGATGCTCTCCTTGGACTCCAGCAGGATCTTCCCTTCACTGCCAGTGGCTCTTCTGTGGCCCTGCTGGGCTCTCCCTGAAGGCCCCCAGAGCCTGGGCTGAGCACGGCAGGCATTTTCCACTTCTGGCTCTTCTTGCCAGTGTGAGCTCTATCAGCAACAGACTCTTCTCCTTTCTCCAGGTCCCTGCTGCTCCTCACTAAGCCTGGCAGACAGACTCTGTCCTTGGGCCTTTTGTATCGACTAGGCAAATGTAAACTATGCCAACGACTGCATTACTGTGAACACAGGCAGCACAGACTCGGCGAGCTAGCCCAAGTCAGCCAGGGACCAGAGAGGCAAACCTTTCCAAAGCTGTCCTGGCAGGCTCTCAGACTGTGTGTTTGTACGTTCTTGTGTGTGGGTCACCACCACACCATGGGGAAATCTGTACTTTGGTCTGACTCTGTAACTAGGTAAACACAGCCCTGGTAAGCTGATGGTTGGGGATGCCTGCACATAATGGTGGTCTTAGGGATTTAGAGAGAGCCAGGCAGCTGGGAAAGGCCTATCAAAAGAGGAGTGGCAAGTAGGATCAGTAGCTTTTAGGCCCAGGGCTGCTCTTGATTGCATGACCTTTGGCAAGTCCAGACCTCTTTGGGCTTTTGGTTTTGGGGATCTGGTCACAATACAGCTTCAGACTCAGTAAGCAAGACCTGAGACTCCACATTTCCATCATACTGTCCTAGATCTTGCCCCTGCTACTTGTCAATGGAGTAGCAAGGTTCTCGATGATCCTGGGATCTCTGTCTTTAAGAATTCCATGATCTTGGTAGGTGACCTCTAAGATTTTTAGTCTGTATCTCCTTGCCCAGTGCCACCTCCTTCTTCCTGTCCCTACCAACCATTCTGTTCTCAGAACAAGAAGCCTTCAGATGTGGGCCTTGTAAGGCTGTCTCTTCTCTACATGCACTTCCCACCCCCCACCCCTGTTAAAGGCCTGGTCTTCCCACACTGCTGTGTATGGAAATCTTCTTCCCTCAGAGTCAGACCTTCCAATGCAGATGCTTCCCCCTTCCTCCCTTTGGCTGACCTTGTTTCCCAGCACAGTTTCTATTTCTGGGTGTGTTTCCACAAACACCTGGCTGGATAACAGGGATAGCCTGCATCCCACCCAAACCAACAGCATTTATGTGCAGCACTGAAGGGTGTCCACTGAACTCGGCAGATCAACTTCTATGTGGAAAACTGGAAAGTAGCACTTTTAAAAAAACAAGCCAACAACATGCCACCTCAAAATATTCTTCATGACTCATTCTTTCTCCCATTAAGTTTTGGATCCTCTCCCGTTAGGTGGTGGATCTTTGGTGGCTAGCCTATTCTTTAAATAAAAGTCATTCAAAAGATAATTTTAAAAAGATAGACCTTTTGATTTCAATATAGCTTAACTACATTTTAGCATAATCTTTATATTGAGGATTTAATTCAATAAGATCTTGTGGGGGTTTAAACTGATGCAGTTTGGGTATCCCAAAGAATTCAAAATTCTGAATACAGAATGCTTGCAGGCCCTCTGGGTGGGCTCTTTGGGGGGACAGGGCCAGCAGTATTTCCGAATGAAGGAATTGAATGAAGGAAACTGCCCCCTCCTCCCAGTTCTGGAAGCGTGGGCACCACAAGGTGGCAGTATGGCATCACGCGTGGAAAGCAGATGGCTACCCGTGATTGGTTTGGCAAATCTTGACAAAGTTTGCACCTACACTTTCAATTGCATCCTGTACTCTGCAACTGCTTGAGTCTCTTTGTCGAATTTCTGTTTTGGCAAGACAATCTGACTTCTTTCCCCCAAACTTTCCAGTATTACCGGAACGGAACCAGCAACACCATCACTGTAGGTGAAGAAACTGTGATGGTGACATTGTTTGCTCCTTAAACTTTCTTACACCCCCCCCCCCCTTTGTTTTATGGTACTTTCAAGTTGCACTTATTATAAAGCAAAAAGAAAGTGTTTCGCATAGCTTTTCCCACAAGTAATTGTAATGAGCTTTGGCCTTAGTAATGAATTTAACCATATTAGACTTTATTCATATTGATCTTCTAGCCACACAGTAACCATATCCCCTCCCCAGTCTGCTACCTCCATGTTAGACAAAATTAAAAAAAAAAAAACAACAAAGACCTAACACTTGTTCCATATAGTTAATTAAGAACACACCTATATATCACAAAGGGGAGTATTCAGGCAAGGGACCTATTCATTTGTCTAATGCAAATTGCCAAAATGATATTCTTCCTCCATGTTTCCAACCCCCAATCAATTTTGCATCTATCTACCATTTGGATATTAGTAAATTTGCAACTCAAGTTTTAGTTTTAAAGGCAAAGAACCGGCACTTGTGTTTTAGTATTAGTCTCTAAAATCAGTTTTTAGTGATTATAGGTGCACGGCTTCTTACTAAGAGTTGCCCAAGAATAGGAGGGATTTTTTGCTTGTTTAATAAGCCTATTTATATTGAGCACATTTACAGGCATCTTGTAAAAGCTATCAAATATGGCATTTTACAAAGACATTTTCAAAGATTAATAAAGGAAAAAAGCTTCAAAGTTGGACATTTCCCACCATGTCAGGTAGTGAAAATGTCTCAGTAATGAGAATACTGCTACATTAGATAACCAGTATGCTAAGTAGTGGCTTTTAGCTCTCTCCCTGTTCCATATACGTGGTAAAGAGTATGAAAAGTGCTCTCACACTTACACTTGATAACTGAAAGTGTAGTTTATGGCTGGTTTATGTATGTTACAGCACATGAGTGTCACCCCCTGGGGTAGATGCAGGCCACTTATTGGTACAGAAGTCATAAAATAGTAATTCTTTAATAAGTACAACTTCTCGGAGGTGAAGATTTTACAATGCCTCTGACTTTAAGAAATATAAACAGCATGATTAGCTAATGTAGGTGTCCTTACTGCATATCTAATTTAAAAATCCAATTAACACCAAGAGTGGCTCTGAAAAGGATTTGCAAAATGTTTCTACCGAGAAACTCTTCTTAGAAGCCTCTCACATGAGAAAGATCAGCCAAGGAAGTAGCTTCCAATCTATTAATTAAAAAAAATTTTTTTTAACCAATAAATATTCCTATGAGATAAAGTGAAGAGAACAAACATTTTTAGCAGGATGCAGGGAATATGTCCCCTCCCACTCTGCAATGTTTGATGCCCCCCATCATTAGCAGCCTAGCTGCCCATTTCTTATCTTGATTGACAGGTTAATAAGGGACCTGGGGCTATCTTTTCAGTATGAACACACAACCTTACCAATTACTTTTAAATTATTGCTAATCTGTCAGAAAATAACAAGCACGGGGAATAAAAATATCTGAAAAAGTGAAATGTCTGAAGAAGCTTTTACTTCCGGTGCTTTAAAAGGTTCAGTTCAGAAAACTTGCCAGAATTTAGTCAATAGAATTTAGGCAGAGGATTTTTTTTTTCTTTCTTTTTCTTTTTTTTTTTTTTTTAAGAAAAACTTGTAGTTTATAATAGTTCATTGGTTCAATTAGGGGCGAAAAAGAAGGGAGTTTTGTAATGCAATTGTCCAGCAAAGGAAAACGCTTTAAATTGGGGGATTATGTGCACAGACCACCTGTAGGGCATTCAGAGCCCTTTTCTATAATGCTTCAACCCATGCCTAGCTGCCTGCAGGCTGGCTAACAATGCCGGGAAAAGCTGTTTAAAAGGCTGAGCGCACTTGTGCCTCTGGTCTTCACTAACTGTTACAAGTCTTCCTCTCCCTCGCTCTCTCTCCTTTTTAAAGTAAAAGTCCCACATCCCTTTAATGGAAGAACTTTAAGGCTCCGCGGTGGCCAATTGGTCTGCACCAAGAGGAGCCGGGCAGCAGGGAAAGAAACTTCAGACTATACAGCACATTTGGAGAGGAGAAAAGATCAAAGTTTTTCAAACTCAAAAGACCAAGTTCCCTACAGATTAACCCTATTCATTTAGCTCCTCTTAAAGGAATGATGTGCTGGGCCACTGGGCAGACAGGTAAAAAGTTCAACAATTGCCAAAGCATTCTTCTGCTAATTCAACAGCCTTCTGCTCAAATAAATTAGCTTAGTCTTGACAGAGGAACAATAGCTTTTTCTCTAGGAAAAGCAGCACATTTGATATACACAAGCCTGGAAGGTTATTAAGATGTTAACCCGTTAGTCTAATCCATTAAAGAGCGCCTGCTCCACTACCAGATAGTCAAGTGACTTACACTGTAAAGTGTGATCTATGGTTTAAAACATTAACCTCTACACTTCAGCAGTGTGTTCAGTCCCTGAAAACCCAGGTGCTTTCAAAATCAGGGACACCAAGAAATAAATGTGAGGTTTTGAAGCCTTTAGTGATATTGTACAAGGTAAATTAACAAGGCCTGAGTGCAATTGTTGCCTTGCAAAAGTTCCATTTACGTATACTAAGATGAGTGTTGTTATCCATGGATGAGAAAAGGGCTACCATGAAAAACACCATCTTTTGGGAAGGTGCAAAAACTCAATTTTGATTTCAGTTCAACAATGATATTTACTTTGCTAACAACTTAAGAACTAGAGTTTAACAGGTCATTTTCTCCATGCCTAAGGTCAGGGTACAGAATGAGAAACCAGAAAATGTCCATTTTTTTCAATGCATCCTTAGCAAGCACTTTAAAGGTAACAGCTTAGAAGAGGCAGGGGGAAAGGGTGATGCTTAAATCATTTATCAAAAGTCATTTTTATTGACAAAATAGAATACTTATATTTGTTCTTACAGGGGTGGCCTCTAAACTTTTTACAAAAAATGTACAGACTGTATATCTTTGGATATGTACATATTTTACACATTTTTACAATTTAACAAATAATTATATAAATACATCCTCTAATGTAAGAAACCCGTATTTACTTGGGGTGTATAATTAAGACATTTCTTGTTTGTTTATTTAAGGCATTTGCCTGGTCATTAAGAATACCCAAACCGTGCAATTCCATTAGGTCGCGGTCATCCCTCCTCTAGAATATGTTAGGAGTAAGAGTTTACGTAGGACAGTCGAGGGAGAAAAATAGGTCCCTCAGGTGAAATCTGTAGCTCTGGCTTCAAGCTCAGCAAATGGCAACCAGCGAGGGCTCCAAACCTTCGGTTCTGAAACGCAGCAGAGTCCACCCTCCTCTGCCAACAGAGATTAACGCCTGGCGGGAGGAGCTCCTCGCATATCAATGGAGGAAAGGGGGCTGGGTCTGGGAGCCTTCAATGCCAGGTACTTTGTTCTAAGCGAGTCATTTAAGTCCCAGCTAATGGATACCATTAAGAGTTCATTATCATGCTAATAGCAATCAACACGGTGAAGGGGTGGGAACCTCAGCCCATCGAGTGTCCCTTCGCTGCACTTGGTTTCCTCGCCCCCTCTCCCCATTCCTTCCGGGTGCCCCCTCCCCTCCACTCAGACCTGGGACAACGGCATCTGCTTTGGATAAGACACGGAGCTGGCCGTGCCAGATCGCCACGTCAGGCCGGTGCTGACGTCGCTGTAGAGGGATCCCGCCCCACCGCCCGGACCCCCACCCCCACCGGACCCCACGCCCCCACCACCCCCGGGTCCCCCGGCACCCCCCGCGGCCGCGGCGCCCGCGCCCCCGCCCCCCGTGGCGCCCTTGCTGGCCCAGCAGCAGCGGGTGCACAGGGCACGCCACGACTCGAGCGTCTTGCCAGACCAGACCCACACGCCCGAGGTGATGCCCACCACGAGGCACATGAAGTACTTGAGCATGAAGACAGCGTAGTCGGGCCGGCGCGCCTGGTCTGGCTGCAGGTCCCGTAGGCACGGGCAGTTGTGCGTGGCCTCCCAGCGCGGGCGGTTGTGCTGCTCATAGAAGAGGCAGGCGACCACGACGGCGGCTGGCACGGTGTAGAGTACGGTGAAGAGACCCAGGCGGATCATGAGCTTCTCCAGTTTGTGCGTCTTGGTGGGGCCGCCCTGCTGCTTGATAACCGAGCGGATACGGAAGAGCGACACGAAGCCGGCCAGTAGGAACATGGTGCCAATGAAGAGGTAGATGACGAGCGGCGCCAGCACGAAGCCGCGCAGGTTGTCGAGGCTCTGGTTGCCCACGTAGCAGATGCCAGCCACCGGGTCGCCGTCCACGGAGCTGAGCGCCAACACGGCGATAGACTTGACGCTGGGCACGAGCCACGCGGCCAGGTGGAAGTACTGCGAGTAGCCGGCGATGGCCTCGTTGCCCCATTTCATGCCCGCCGCCAGGAACCACGTGAGCGACAGGATCACCCACCAGATGGAGCTGGCCATGCCGAAGAAGTAGACGAGCAAGAAGACCACGGTGCACAGCGCCGGGCCGGTGGTCTCGTAGCGCACGTGCTGCTCCACAGCGCCCAGCTCCTCGTACTCGCCGCGCCCGCCCGGGCCGCCTGCTCCCGCGCCCGCCGCGCCCGCGCCCGCCGCCGCCGCCGCGGCCGCGCCGCCCGCTCCAGCCGTGCCGCCCGCGCCCGGCGCGCCGCCGCTGCACGCCACCTTCTCGTGGCCAGCCACCAGGCGTACCAGGTAGCCGACGGACACGAAGAGGTAGCAGGCCGAAAGAAAGATAATGGGCCGCTCGGGGTACTTGAAGCGCTCCATGTCGATAAGGAAGGTGGAGACGGTGGCGAAGGTGGACACGAAGCACAGCACAGACCACAGGCCGATCCAGAAGACGGTGAAGGCGCGTTCGTCCTGGCTGAAGAAGGGGTTGTGGCAGGGCAGCGCACAGTTGGCGATCTGGCCGGTCTTGACGCGGTTGTAGAGCGGGTGCCGCTCGCTGGACACGCTCACCATGGGCGCGCGGCACTGGCAGCCCGGCTCGCAGGGCGCTGAGCCGCCGCCAGGGGGCCGCGCCTTCCCGCCGCCGCCGCCGCGCGTGGGGGGCGCCGCTGCGTCCACGCCGCCACCGCCCCTACCGCGGGACGGGGGCCTGGCCCCCGGCGGGCGGCCGTGGCCGCTGCCAGAGGGCGGCTGCTCACCCGGAGGCGGCGGCGGCAGGCGGCGCGGCGGACTGGGTGCGGCTGTGGTGAGGTCCGTGCGGTTGTAGTCCATGCACAGCGTGTCGGGGTTGCCCTGCTCCGGCAGCCGGTCGCAGCGCATGCGGTCGGGCCACGCGAAGCCGTACTGGCGCATGAGGGGTGCGCAGCCGGCCTTGGCGCGCTCGCACACCGAGCGGCAAGGAGGCAGGGGCTTCTTGTAGTCCTCCAGGCAGATGGGCGTGTACATGCTGCACAGGAAGAACTTGAGGTCCGGCGAGCACTGGATCTCTACCAGAGGCCAGAACTGGTGCACCTCCAGGCCCGCCTCGTCCTGCGTGTCGTGGTTGAACTGGTTGGGCATGTACGTGTAGTTGTAGCCGATGCCTTTGCAAAGCGGCACGGTAATCTCTTGGCACGTCAGCTCCTTGGCGGAGGCAGCCGCCGCGCCGCTCGAGCGCTGCAACAGCGCCAAGGCGGCCAGCAACGAGGTCACTTCCAACAGGTAACCCCACTCCATGCTGCGCGCCGCGGCCCCGCGCCCTCGCCCTCCAGGCGGCGCGCGGAGGGGCGCCGGGAGATTCGGCGAGGGAGCCGGAGAAGGGTAAAGCGGGTGCCCTGTTGGTCTCTCTCCCGGAAAGGGTGTCTGCAGATAACCTAGTCCCTTCTCGGGACGCGTCCGCACCGCGGGGTCCGAAGCCTGGGCACCGGCGGTGAGGGTTCTGCAGGCGTGCACCACAGTCCCCCAGAGACTGTCCCGCTGACTCCCGGTCGAACTCAGCCCTCTCGCAGCACAGTGGCTGGTCCTCGGCTCATCGTTCCTCTTTCGCTCGCTTTCTCTCCCGCGCGCCCGGCCACTTCTCCACGAGGCGCCGGCGACGGTGAGGTGACTTTGCCGGACACAGAGGGCGGCGGCACGGCAAGTTTCCTTTCGGGCCGCGGTGCGCAGTCAAGATGGCTGGGCCAGGCCTCTCCCCGCGCCGGGTCAGCCCCTGCAGCCCCCTTTCTGTCACCGGGGACTCATGCTCGCCCCCAAAGCTGCGCAGCTCTGCTGCCGGAGTTCGGGACCCGCCTCCGCAGAGGCCGCCGCCCTCTTTCCCCGGCGTCGGTCCGTCTGTCCACCTCCGGGACTGACAGACTCCGCCTCCGGTAAAAGTCCGCTCCGCGCTCCGGCCGGCAATCGGGCGAGGTGTAGGCAGACCCCTTCTTGCTAGACACACGAAACCAAATCCAGACCAAGAAGGCGGAGTAGACACCTGAGCGGCGCAGCCCGCGCCCAGCCACCACAGCCTCCGCCGCCGCCGCCGCCTCCTCCTCCTTCTTCTCCTCCTCCTCCTCGGCGGGAGCAGCGCCCTTCACCCAACTTCCCGGCTCCGGCCCCGCTCGCGCCGCCCGGCCGGCTCATGAATATTTATACAGCGCGGACTCGGTCTCCGCCCTCGGCCGGGAGCGCCAATCGCCGGGTGACGGGGCGGAGTCTATGCGCTCCCAAGACTCGGCCTTCCTTAAGGCGGTCAGGAGTGTCCCCCATGGCCATGCTCGCTTTCTGCAGCTGGAGTTTCGGTAACCTTGGGATTGACCGCAGAGAGCGAGGTTTTGCCATAAACGTCGCCACATAGCTCAGTGCGTTTGAGTTCTTGGTTCCTTTTCCCTGAGTCTGCTTTTGGGGACCGGGATGGGGGTTTTATGCGCGCGCGTGCTTTTCCAGGCTCGTTTCAAACAAGTCACGTCCCTGCCTACTCATGCCCGGTAATATCGGTGACCCCGCGCACCTCCGTGAGCTGGGTCAGTGGGAAACCTACGCGGACGCGAGTGCGCGGGAGCCTGACTGGGGCCGGGCTCTCCGAAGACTCGGGAAGGTGTGCTCTTCTTGGGGCTCTTAGAATGATGCTGTTTGAGGGTTGGAAATGTGGAAGGAGCGGAAGGACGGCGGTTCATTTTGGATGATGGATCTGGACGGGGCGGTGGGGGTGGTGCATCCCAGGAAGTGTAGGGGAGCACAGCCGCCGGTGCCCCAGGGGCGCGAGAGGCGCCAGGCACAAGGGGTGGCTCAGTATTCTCTCGCTTCCGCTGAGTGGCCTCAGTTTCCTTACCTGAAGAGTGGGGTAATAGTGCGGATTTCAAAGGGCGTTCCGGTAGTTAGGTGGGATAAAGTCTGTAAAGCATCTAGGACACAGTGCTTCCTTATGAAAAAATAATTTCCTTTCCGAAAGAAAGGAAAGAAAGAAAGAAAGGAGAGAGAGAGAAAAGAAAAGAAAAAAAAAAAAAAGAAAAGAAAGACCAACTTATAAGTAGGGCAGACTGCGTCTGGATTGTCTCTCTTCGCCTCTTACTTTTGGAACAAATACATGTCTATACAAAGTTCACCGTTTTTCCAGAGCCCCCTTTTCTACCGTGGGAGGCGGTGCTGAGCCCTGGCGCCGACGCACCGACACGTATCAGTGATCCGCTAGGAGCAGAGCGGGACCCAAGCTGCTTTTAGCAGCCGCTTGGGACAACGCCAATGAGTACTTGCCCCTGCCAGCTCCGCAACTACTTTAAGATGGGGAGGGGAGGCGGAGGCCCGAGGGGCCGGCGGCCTGGCAGGTTCATTTACGCTTGTTAGGACGTCCCAGGGGGTTGTCTTTCTCTTAGAATGGAGTGTTTATTTTTTAATTGATGTGCTGTTTCATTTAGCGCTTGTATGGAACTCATGCTGTGGCTGTAATTACTGTAATCTCGGGAACAAGCATTTCAGTTAGCCAGGAGGGTGGCAAAATACGTTCTCTCTCTCTCTGTCTGCGTCTCCCCCTCCACCCCCACCCGATTCTCTCCTCTTTCTCTGTCTTTCTGTTTCAAGATTTTTGTCAGGTTTCATAGCAGGAACGAGTAGGGCTAGGAACCAAAGTTGTTGTGTGGGAACAGAGAAGAATAATTAAGGGTATATTTGAGGCCAGTTCAGTTTTGGGGGGGGGTGTTGGTGGTGTTTATCTTTATAAAAACAACTCTTGTCGTGGAACAAAAATAATTAGTAGCATTTGTATATTGCTTGAGCTAATGGAATCTGTGTCTCCCCACCCCCCTCCGTTTTTGGCAAATTCTGTATTTTGGCCAAGAATTCTAAGGCATATCCATCAAGCTGTATATCTTTTTTTTTTTTTTTAATTGAAACTAGTTAGAACCTCTTTACACTGAAAAACAACACTTCCTTCCCACTTTTGTTTTGGAAAAGCTAAACTCCGTAGGATCTAATTCAAAGGCTTGAGAAATACTGTATTAGCTAATTCAGCAGAAAATGGTTGCTTTTCAAAAATGCAAAGACTTGACCTTTAGTTGGTCTTTTCTATGGATTCCTTTCCCTCTCTTCGTATTCGGAATTCCCTTTTATGGTGTGCTGAATGTAGAAAGTCACCTATCTCTTTTGTTGGTACCTTGTTCATAGACAGCCTTCTCCAGGACATCCAGCTTGCAGAGCAACCGCAGGTAATTGCTGGAGTCCTGAGAGCAGTGTGTAGGCAGTCCCCTTGGTAAGGACCCGCCTGGGCACTACGTTGTCCAGACCACAGATGGGAGGGGCTAGTTTCCAAAAGCAACACAGGTGGTGAAAAGTTCTACTGCTTTTCTTCAGCAGGAAAACGTCAAATAGTGAAGTTTAGAATTACACTATATAAATTTACTAGAATTAGGTAAAAACAAACTGACATTTGAAAATTGAGTCTGAAAATAGTTGATTTTGGCTTTTAATCGGCATTTAAACTTTTTTTCTTTTGGGACAAGATGAAAGCTTTGATGATGTGGAATGTGGAAGTTTTTGGTAAGTATATTAAGCTTGCAGGAGAAAATAAGCAGACAAAAGTTCAGAGCTTTCAAAAATCATGGTACAAGCTTTTGGGAGAGCTTACTGATTTGTGAGGTTGAAACCATTTACATAAAAATCATTAAAATTTGCTCTTAATTGAGAGGATATAAGAACAGAATTTAAAATTTACTATTAAATGGCTACTTGACAGTCTTTGAGAGCAGAAGAGACTTATTAGTGTACAAAAAGCTAATTAGTATATAGAAAGCAATGACAGTTAGCTAAAAGACACCAGAATCATTTATCAACATTGCTGGCTAAATAATGATCTTTTTTTCTCTTGTATGTATGTAAAGCAGCTGTTTTTTAAGGGAGGGGAAATAGTTTTAGTAGTGACATAAATAATGTAAGAAACCTTCTAGAGGGATTTCTGAACAGATGTCTTGTTACTGAATAGCCTACAAGCATAATAATATATACAGTTGAGGCAGGAATCTAACTCATAGGAGGGAATATTTCGTAAAACATTGGATACCAAATTAGATAGGAGACTATCAATATAGTATATGTCTTGGCTGTAAGGAACTTCAGGGAAATTACATTTCAGTGAATTATAGTTTAAAAATCCAATATAAAAATCTTGATTCCAGTGGGGGCCCCTGTACCAACACCAATAAAATGATTCATTCAAGGTTAAATGGAGAACCTTTTAGTAACTAATGAAAATTCTTAGACATTATATAAAACAGCAATTGTTTCTTCTAAAAGCTTATTTTCTTTCAGGTAAACAAATAAGTATTATATCATTGGAGAATATAAAACTTGATAGGGTAATATTGGGGCTTCTTGGTATTTTAAAATCTTTCAGAAAATTTATGTTTTGAATCACTCGCTACATGGATGGAAGAAAAGGTAGAGGTCAACTGACCCTGCTTCAATTTCTGTTAGAATTAAAATGGGTGAGATTATTTCCATATTAACATTAAACTCATTTAACCATCATCCTCTTCTGTTTTCTCTACCACCAGGAAAAGGATCCCATTAGAAGGAAGTACTCTTGCTGTGTCTGCTGTAGGAAGGCCCAGTTATGAATGCCTGGAGACAACAGAGAGCCAAATATACACTAAGGGCCAGGAGTCAGATTCTCACTTTACATGCAGCTGCCATTTTGAAAAAAAAAATGGCGATTGCACTGTCATTATTTCATTTTATAATTCTTCTAAAATGTGTTTTAAAAATCAATAACTATTATTTGTTTCTCATTCATACTGCAATATTGGCCGGATACTGAAACTCTTCATGCCATAGGGTGCATTGTGCTTTAGTTTGGGAACTTTCAGGGCAATAGATCACTAAGTAAAACTGGCTTAGTTAAGGAGGTTACTTAATTAATATGGTATGTCAGTCAATCTGGAAGCAGGAAGTTCTACCATTGTGACTCAGTGTTAGGCCTGCAGATAGGCTTCTAGGCTCATGGCTTCCCCTTTGGTTACATGGGGCCTCCCATTGTCAGGTCATCACATTCCATAGGACCGCAGCAGAGGCAAGAAAGATGGCAGAGCCTGCCCCTGTGCAACTGTCCTATTAGAAAAGAAAAACTTTCCTTGAAGATCTTCTCTTTAGGTCACATTGTTGGAAGCATTACACCATTCTTAGCTGCAAGGGAGGCTGGAAGAGCGAGCGTCTGGTGGGTGGCAGGTGACAGGTGAGGTCTAGTGGCAGGAAGTCAAGGAAGTGAGAATGGCTATTGAGCAGGTAAACCACAGTCAGCCACACATTACTAGTTGAAATTAACTTTCAAGCAATATCATTTAGCAACATGCGTGGTCTTCCAGGGTATTTTGTTCAGGCTATTCATTAAGTATGATCTAGATCCAAGAAAACTTTGATATCTACATTTTTTTCCTTTAGAAATTCACACAATACAATTCTCTGTAGAGTTGGGATGAAACAAATGTCAAACAGTTTACTACGTGTTTTATTTATAATGTGTATACCCTGGGTAGTATAACCGCTTAGTTCCTTTTGTTAAGCCCCTCCCTTCCCTTTTGGAGACTTTGTTAAAAACAAGCACATGATTCTGGAATTTTAGATTTTTTTTTTCTTTTAAGTCTTATACCATGTAATTTAAAAAAATAGTCAAATATACTGCAGGAGAAACTGTACTGAATACCATCTGTGAAGGGCTCATGTAAGTCAAAGAATCTTAAAAAATGTTGGTGTATAAGAGTTTACTTCTGGTAATAGTGATTCATTTAAAATGATGGTCTTTTACATTAGTAATACAGTAATAACTATAAGGGCACTAAGGGCATGGAGGCCATGGGGTGACAATGATATTTCTTTCTATTTTGTTTATCTTTCTATTTTCTTTCTATTTTGTTTACCAGGCTTAGGTAATCGGATGTAATTTTAATTTGAGAGGTGATAGCACTTTATTTTTTGTCTGGTATGAGTCTCACATGCTCTCTCAGAAGCAAATGTACTTTCATAGGATTAACCTTATTAGTTTATAATAAGTATAATTCATAGTATAATAATTTATAAAGACAGCGTAAGAAAAAAAGGATGCATTAGTAGGTGGAATTTACATAAATTGTATCACATTAATATGAACTCCTGGATGCTTTCTCAAAACACAGTCCTCCTGTAGGGTTTGGTTTGGTTTTCCAGTAGGGCGCCTGGATGGCTCAGTTGGCTAAGTATCTGCCTTCAGGTCAGGTCATGATCTAAGGGTCCTGGGATGGAGTCCACATTGGGCATCCTACCCAATGGGGAGTCTGTTTCTCCCTCTTCCTCTCCCCTCCCCCACTCTGCTCATGCTTGTGCAGTTTCTCTCAAATAAAAATTTTTAAAATAATTAATAAAAAAATCCTATTCTAGAATGTGTTCAGAATATACTATTAAGTGAAATAAAGCAGGATATAGAACAATTATACCATTATGTATGTATAGAAAAAACTAGAAAGAATCCATAAAAATATTACTTATAGTTGTATTTGAACTGGATTGACTAGGAGTAATCCTTATTTTTTCTTTTCTTAATGGTCTGAATTTTATACTTAGAAAAAATCTTGAAACAACCCTAGACTTAGCACTTGTATATTATTTTGTGCTGTTCTTTATTTTATATATTTGGTCCTTTTTCCTTAAATGGATCAAAATTACCAAGGATCAGGAATCATGTCTTAGCTATCTTTTTCCCACAGATATTCAATCCCATGTATAACCCCGTGATGTCAAAACATGTGTTGGGCAATTTACAGATTGACTTATTATCCTTACCTTTGGTTGGATTCTCTATCCCAGTGATCCAGAGCTATCCTTCTGACTGAAGATCTGTGGTTTTGAATGGGATGTGAGGGAGGAAAGGACAAAGTTTGTTATTGCAGGGCCATAGAACTGGTATTAGAAGTAGAATTCTGGGGACTCTTGGGTGGCTCAGTCAGTTAAGCATCTGCTTTCAGCTCAGGTTCCGATTCCAGGGTTCTGGGATCGAGTCCTGCATCTGGCTCCTTGCCAGCGGGGAGCCTGCTTCTCCCTCTGCCTGCTCTTCCCCCTGCTCGTGCTCTCTCTCTCTGACAAATAAGTAAATAAAATCTTAAAAAAAAGAAAAAAGGAAGTAGAATTCTGATGGCTCTAGCCTTATCTGTCCTTGGCACAATGTCCAGATCTGCCCTAGGCTGATCCAGCCTATTGCACGTATTCTTAGGTCACCACTGTGCTATTACATAGTGATATGCCAAACTATTTGGACCTTTCTTTTTACTGGTTATGGGTAAAGTGCAAGTTAGTGAAGGAGATTTTGTGCAGTGGTGGAGAGAAGACATGGTTTGGAACAGGCAGTCCTGGGGGCAATTCCAGCTTAGTTATTTGCTACGCATAGAGACAGGTAACCTGTAGCCTCTCTGAGCACTTCTTCATGCTTATGGTATGTAATGACAAATATGAGCCCCCTCCCATCATTGGTTGTGAGAGGTAGATGAGCCAAAAGTTACAGGCACCAAGCTCAATGTCTAGACTTTGATACATGAATTGAGCTTTGCAAGAGTTCACTCTTAATGCACAGAGTGATAGGAAATGTATCTTTGACCACAAAGATTGCTACAGGATGAAGTTATCCTGAATTTATCCTTAAAACATTTTTTTAATGGTAGGGAGATCTCCTTTACCTCTCATTCATAAATTCAGTTAATATTTAGCACTAATTGTTCTGATTACTATTAATGTGTAAAGGTGACCCCAAATCTCGGTAGGTTAAAACAAGGTTTTTTTTTTCTTTCACAATTTTAAGGGTCAGGAATTTAAGAGGGGGTTACAGATCTTGCTTGGGATCTCTCTGGTAGTTGCAATCAAGTATCTGTAGGATCGCAGTCATCTGTAGACCTGGCAGGCATAAATGTCCAAGCTGGTTGACTCATGCAGCTACCAGCTGATATAAAATCCAGCTCAGATTCAAGGGCAGAGGCATGGACTTTCCTCAAAATGGAAGGAATTTGGGGAGCCATATTTTAAAATAGCCACACCAGCTAAGTGCTGGGTCCTATGTTAAGTGTTAGGCTATAAAGATAGACGAGACATTGCATTGGAGTTCTCTAAAGAAACCAAACCAATGGGATATATATGAATTATTATAAGGAATTGGTTCATGTGATTATGGAGGCTGGGAAGTCCCCCAATCCACCATCTGCAAGCTGGAGATTCAAGAAGGCCAGTGGTGTCGTTCAGTCCAACTCCAAACACCTGAGAACCACCGGAACCGATGGTGAAGTTCCCAATCTCAGAGGAGAAGACTAATGTCTCAGGTCAAACATGCAGAAAAGGGGTGAATTCTCCCTTCCTTTGACTTTTGGTCAATTCTTGCTGTCAATGGATGGATGATGCCACTCACACTGGGGAGGGCAATATACTTTAGAGTCCACTGATTTGAATGTTAATCTCATCCAGAAAGACCCTCACAGATGCACCCAGTAATAATGTTTAGCCAAATATATAGGTACCCTGTGACCTAGCCAAGTTGACACATAAAATTAACCATCACAGATATTATTTCTTTTGTAGGGAACTCACATAGGACAGCAACAGATACACAACTACAAGCTGTTTGGTGGAAGTATCTACAAAATACACAAATAATATTAGGGAACAACTAAACGTGCTGTAAAAAGCTGGGAAAGGCCTTCACAGAGGTTTTGAAGAATGATCACTGAGTTTGTTAATTTGAGGAGAGGCCTAATGTTCTATGCATGTGACAAAGCATTTATGAATCTGGAAGATGAATTGCCTTTGCATTTGTTACACTTGTTCATATAACAGCAAGAACATTCCTTGAACAGAAGCATTTTTATTTGCGTTTAATCAGTTGACATAATTTGCATCTTTGGCAGGTTACATTTGGATGTACAGAGTTCAGCATCTGTTACTGTATTTTCAGCTTTCAGTAAGAGGATGCTAGCTGAAAGTGACCCAGAGGACACATTATCTCATGTTATGTGGGATCTGGGGGTGCTGCAAAGTTGATTAATTCTGTGAATCTATGACACTGTTGAGACCAGATCCTTTCTAGTTATTTCTTTGTTAGCCTCAGTGTATTGGTTAGTTTCCCTCATGGTTCCAAAGTGGCTTCATATTGCTGGTTACAGCTCATGTCTTCACATACCAATATCGGGAGGCAGAAAGAGGGACATTTTTCTGTATTTCCAGCCTTTCCTGGAACAGAATTAGATGATAGGTCACAATACTCAGACACGGTACGCTGAGGAGGGATCACTTAAACAAAATCAAGGCTTTGCCAATGAGGAAAAAGGTAAGGGGATGGCCTTGTGAGGTAACCACAGGTGTCTGCTGGCAAGGCCTGTTAGACCACGTGGTAAGAGGCCAGTATGTGTGTAACTCTTGCTGTCCAAGGTCAGATATGGTATAGCCTAGCAGTCTTTGAAGAAGATTCTCACGCTCCTTGTGTGTTAATTACCAGCGAAACTCAAGTCTCTCCTTCTCCTTTCCCTATAACTGCATGCAGGTGGGATCTGTTAATAAGGTTGCAGTTATTTATTTCAATAGGACTAGTATATTCCTGCTTTCAGAAATCCGGTTGCCTTTAGGGCCTCTTGGCCAGGCCAGGTTGGAGAATGACTCTGTCTGGCAGAACGAGCTGGGTGGTTTGTAGTGTTTGCTCATGTCCCTGTCTCACCACAAACTCCCTAAGGGCAATTACTAGAAGGAACACCTTACTGAACAGCTGGGAAGCATGAATATTAAAGACTGAAAATTTCTCACCTGTGTGGTTCCCATGTGGGGCCGAGTAACACAAAGCTTGCAAGAAGCTGCAGAGAACATGGAATCCATAGGAACCATAATGCAGTTTCAGTCTGTGGTTATGTCTACCTGCTGCAGCCAGTGCCCCCAACAATCCAGTGTGCAGAGAATTATGCCCTATGTAAGTTTATTTCTTCTTTATCTTTCCTGTAGCATTCTGTGTCTTTTTCAATTTCACTTTCCATACATTATTCCAATTTTCACATCATTCATGCTTCTTAGGAAAATCTTTGTGGCATGATGGCTGAGCAATGTTTCTGTATTGATTCAATTGCCTTTCTTCTGTAGCTGCTAGCTCAGAATGCTCCTTGCTTAATAACTCTTGCCTACAAACCTTTTAGTAGAATGTGATTGTTGCAATTGCTAGGCCAGGGTTTTCTACCAGGAGATTCTCCTGTCTCACCCCAGGTAAACCAGATTCCACCTTCTGGTGGCTTTTCATGGTATGTATTTGCTCTCACCCCCATTTGTAAATCTGTGCTACAGTAAGCCACTCTCACTCTTAGGGGAGAATCTTTTCTTCAAATGTATTTGCTTTATTATGTTTTGCCACTTTTGGGGGCTAAAATGGAAGAATTCTTGTTTTACTTGTTTGTCTATTACCCTGTTGATTATTAAATCATTATGGTTTGCAGTGGGATCAATGTGATCTCTGGATTCCTATTAAAAAAAAATATGTTTATCTTCACATCTCCTGTGGCATCGTCTCTTCCTTTTGTGATGTCTTTGGTCTTGTCCTCCAGTCTTAAAATAAATAGAACAAAAAGATTCACTTTATGTTTTATCTGTCAAAAATCTGAAAGGATTCATTTTCTATTAGGATTCTATTGGAGTTTGGTTGCCTCATGGTAGTAATATACCAAGGTTTCTGCTGGAAGGTAATCCATCGAAATTACACTTCCTGATTTTTTTTTTTTGATTAGAGTAAAAAATGTATGTAAAACTAAACAGAGTGAATCCTAACCTATAATTCATAATTGCAGAGTGATGAATATGAGTCTTGTTCCTAAATTCCCCGAGTGAGCAATAAAAACTGTACTTAGGAAATGAAGTTTGGATTCTATGCTAATAGTTACTATAGGGAATAGTCACTTCACTTAAGAATAGGACTGACCGGAATAAAGATGGAAGTAGTTTGATCTGTGTTGCATTGGTAATGTATTGGAGGAGAGTGAGGGGAGACTGGATGGACAAGATTGGAGTGGAATAATAATGTTAGCTGCCATTTATAGTCTGCCTTTGATGTGTAAGGCTTTGGGTTTGACCTTTTTTTTTTTTTTAATCATTTAGGATGTTTTGGCAACCAGTAACAGTTAACCCTACTCAAACCTGTTCATTCAAGATGGAAATTTATTTTCTTACATAAGAAGAAGTACAGAAGAAGGGTAGATTCACAGGTTGGTTGATAACAGATTTTCAAAAATTTCATCAAAGAGTCAGGTTCTTTCTATTTCTCTGATTTCCTTAGCGTTGACAGTGGTGACCTCAGGGTCAGAAGATGGCTAAAGCATTCTCAGCTTCACATCCAGAGACAAAATCCAATAAACAAGCAAACAACAATGGAGCTCTTTCTTTCTTTTCCCTTTCGTAGGAAGACCTCTTCCTCAAAACTCTTCTGGAATACTTCATGGCAGCTTTGGGCTGGACCCCCATTCCTAAACCATTCATTGGTAAGAGAAATGGGATTACCACAACTGGCTTAAAGAAGTCAAGTTACCCCATCTCCTGAGCTGGGAATTACTTCTTCTTCCTGTAAAGTACCTGGCCATGTGGAGGAGGATGAATACCTGAATAAAATTAGGATTTCTAAGAAAGAAAGAAGGGAAGTAGAGTTGAATGTTGGCTAGCAACCAACAATCTGCTACATGACTGTGTCCATATCTATTTTTATCTCTCTCTATATTCATAATGTCTAAGCCTCATGGAAAATCTGCGAGACAGGTATTAAAAGTGACATTTTACAGATGGGGCTCATTCTAATACCATGTATTATATCACAATCATTTATACCACAATTATATCATAGTGGAATCAGCCTTGTTGGTTATAAAGATGTATTTTATCTTCCACCATTTGCCTCATATCTAATTTTTCAATTATTCTATAATCCAGGGAGTAATATAATTCTACTTTATCTCCCCACCTGACCCCCATTGTGATACTTTGGTTTGGTCCTTTATAAAAACAAAATTATAAAATTATAACTTTATAATTATAAAAAATTATATTATGAAATAATAGAAATAAATACAATAAATATATGTCATATTTAATTTGTTAACATTTTGACATATTTGAGATCTCTTTTCTTTTAAATAAATAAAAAATCACAAATATGACTAAAATTCACCCTCCACCCTTCTCTTCTCTAAAATAAACAGGCTCCTAAAGATGTTGTGAATCGAACCCTTGAATGTTTTTGGAATATATATATATATGTGTGTGTTTGTATATATATATATATATATATATAAAATATGTATATATATTTCTTTATCTTTGATATCTCACATCCTCTTTATCTTTGTATAGACTTTGTTTAATTTCAAATCGACTGTGCAGGAGTTTCTGATTTCCCACCGTCTGATCAACACTGGGGAGATCGGACTATCAGTCTAATGAGTTTACAAAGGAAGCTCATTGTTTAAATCTGTGTTTCTGTTTGCTAATGGTTATATGTTTTTGGCTAATTGAGTTGCCTTTTCCACGAATTACCTCTTCTTATTCTTTGTCCATTTCTTCCTCCTGCATTATTTTGTCTTTTTTTTTTTTTTCCTTTTTGATTTGGTGAGGTCCTAAAAATATCTTGGATATTCATCCCTTATGCTTTGAAGATATTTGAAGATGTTTTCTCTGAGTCTGTGGCATATATATACGTACTTTTATTATATCTTTAGTAATACAGAGTCTTAAAATTTTTAATCTACTCACATTTATCAATCTTCTCCTGTATGTTTTTTTGGTCTTATTTAAGAAATCCTTCCCTAACATGTAAAGTTATTTATGCTATATTTTTTTTCTAAAAGTTTTGAGGCTTTTTTGTCATATTTAGGTTTTAACCCATCGGAATTTATTTTTGTGATTCTAATTTTATTTCTTCTCATATGCGTTGGCAGTTAAGATGATACAGTTACTGAATGGGCCATTGTTTCTCTTCATTTGTGAGGTAACCTCTAGTGTATGACCTGTACACTATCTTATATGTACCTAAGTTTGTAACTAGTTTCTATCCAGCTACACAGATCTGTTTTCTATCTCTGCACTAACATATTTTAATCACTGTGGTTTTATGAGCTTTAGATTCTAGTAGGCAAGGACATTGATTTTCCTTTTCAAAATTATCCTGGTGATTCAAATCCATTTTCCTCCAAGAATTTCAGGACCACTTTGTTAAAAGGTCTGTGAAAATTCTGTTGTGTCTATGGTTTGCTTCCTCATTGCTCCTAATTTTTAGCATTTGAATAGTTTTCTTAAATAATCTTGTCAGAAGTTTGTCCATTTTTTCAGTCTTTTCAAGGGCTTTCTCTTTGGTTTTGTTGAATTTGTTTTCTAATTGTTACTATAATTTCTTTTTGAACCAAGAATTATTCAGAAGTGTTGTTTAATTCTAATTTTTAACATTTTTTGGTTAGAGAATGATGTAGATTTTTTTTTTTGAGACTTGTTTTGTGGCTCTGTCCATTGTCAAATTTTTTAAATGTTCCATGTGTGTTTGAAAGAGTATGATTTTTCCAGGGCGCCTGGGTGGCTCAGTGGGTTAAAGCCTCTGCTTTCGGCTCAGGTCATGATCCCACGGTCCTGGGATGGAGCCCCACATCGGGCTCTCTGCTCCTCGGAGAGCCTGCTTCCTCCTCTCTCTCCCTGCCTGCCTCTCTTGCCTACTTGTAATCTCTGTCTGTCAAATAAATAAATAAAAAATATTAAAAAAAAGAGTATGATTTTCCCTGTTGTCTGTAGAGTTCTATAAATGACCATTTAATCAATTATTGAAAAATGTAAGTTAAAATCTCCTTTTAAAATTATAAATTTCTAGGTTCTTCCCAGTGAATCCACTTTGTTAGTTTGTTTTTAGCCTATGTTGCTAGGTGCATAAAGAGTCAAAATTGTTAGTTTTCTGGTGAATTGTTCCTTTCATTATTGAGAGATAACCCTTTTTATTCCTTAAAGTCAATTTTGCTGGTGGTTATATGTTTATATGGGGATTTGCTATTGTTATTGTTAGTATTTTTCAGATATACCCCCTCCATTCCTTTACTTTCAAGTTTTCTGTGTCATTATGTTTAAGATGAGTCTCCTATTAACATCTAACTAGATTTTCAAAATACAGTCTGCAAATCTCTGTATTTTATTTGGGAGGTCTGGTTTCTTTACATTTATTAAATGATACAACATCATTTTAGTTACCATTAAGAAACAAAAAAAATGGGCATCTGGGTGGCTTAATCAGTTAAGTGTCTGCCTTTGGCTCAGATCATGATCTAGGGGGTTCTGGGATTAAGTCCTGTACATTAAGTCCTTGCTCAGCTGTCCGTCTGCTTCTCCCTCTCCCTCTGCCCCGCTCTTTGGCTTGCTCCCTCTCTCTCTCTCAAATAAATAAGTAAAAATCTTTAAAAAAAAAGAAAAAATATAACAATTATACAGCAACACAATGCTTATTTGGACCTTATTAAAAAAGCTCTTATAAGTAATTATAGATATTTAAAAATACTATGTTGCTCTTCTGCATAAATATAGGTGAAATAAAATTAATAAAGTATTTCTAAAAATTATCAAATTCAGAGTCTAACTCTTCTCAATTAGTTTTTGAGGTAGGGTCACCAATGTTTGTGTTTTCCAGGCCCGGTCACCCTCTGTGCTGTCCAAAGCAGCATTTTTCAAAAGAACTAAAAGCCAGTGCTATTGGCTTTTAACTCATTAAATCTCTTTTTGAGTCTAGCTTTGGAAATGTTGTTAAACCTGTTTGATTCATCACCTTCTCACTCTCTCCCTACAACGGTTTGGTTCTTAAGAATTAAAATACTACTCTACTATTTTTTTCAGGTTTTTCTTCTGAGGTATTGCCACCCATTATGCAAGTTTTGATATTGGTACTTAGATGTTCACATACACAGAATTATTGACATCCTTTTACAATTGCCACATGGCCAACAGTCATTTTAAAAACACCAACAACTGAAATATGCATTCTGATTTCAGAGATGTTAAAAGGTGAACACATGTGCACCTTAGAATTGATGAGACATTTTATAATTTATTTATACATAAAGATATGAAAGCTATTTTATGGTTTATTCTGCTTTCTCTTTGACCTACCTTTTTCTCTGGAATATATTCACCTTCTTTCCTGCCTTCTGTTGGATCGAGTTTTCTTTAGTTTCCACTACTAGACTGGGTGTTACACATTTTATTTTTATTCTTTTTTGTGAATTTTAAGTTTTTGACATCCATATTTGATTTAATAAACTTAATATCTCTACTCACTTTAATTAAATTGAAGGGTAGTTTACATCCAATGTTATATTAGTTTCAGGAGTACAACATAGTGATTTGATAATTCATTATATTAAGCTATGCTCACCATGGTAAGTGTAGTCATCATCTGTCACCATACAATGTTATTGCACTATTGACTATATCTCTTGTGCTGTACTTTTTATCCCCATGACTTATTTATTTTATAACTGGAGGTTTGTACCTCTTAATCTCTTTTATCCATTTCATCTATCCCCAAGTTCTTCTCTGGCAACCATAAGTTTGTCCTCTGTATGATGATTCTGCTTCTGTTTTTATTTGTTTGTTTTGTTTTTAAGATTTCTTTTTTATTATTCCTATGTACAATTTGCCAGCATATAGTACATCATTAGTTTTTGATGTAGTGTTCAACGGTTCATTAGCTGCATATAACACCCAGTGTTCATCACCACACGTGCCCTCCTGTTTTTCAGATTTCACATACAAGTGAAATCATATGGTCTTTGTCTTTCTGTGTCACTCTGCATAATACCCTTTAGGTCTATCCATTCTGTTACAAATAGAAAGATCTTATTCTTTTTTATAGCTGAATGATATTCTATTGTAAATATATAGACCACATCTTCTTACGCCATTCATCTCTCTCTTTTTTTTTTTTAAGATTTTATTTATTTGACAGACAGAGATCACAAGTAGGCAGAGAGGCAGGCAGAGAGAGAGGAGGAAGCAGGCTCCCTGCTGAGCAGAGAGCCTGATGCGGGGCTCGATCCCCGGACCCCGGGACTACGACCTGAGCCGAAGGCAGAAGCCTTAACCCACTGAGCCACCCAGGCGCCCCACTCCATTCATCTCTTGTTGGACACAGGTTTCTTTCATAACTTTCTATTGTAAACAATGCAACAATAAACACAAAGGTGCATATCTCTTTTTGAATTAGTATTTTAGTATTCTTTGGGTAAATTACTGGATTGGATGGTATTTCCATTTTCAATTTCTATTTTCAATTTTTTTCAATCTCAAATTTGAGGAACCTCCATACTCTTTTCCACGGGGTGGCTATACCAGCTTGCATTCTCACCAGCAGTGCCCAAGTGTTCCCTTTTCTCCATATCCCCTAAATGCTTGTTTCTTATCTTTTTGATACTAGTCATTCTGATGGGTATAAAGTGGTGCCTCATTGTGGTTTTGATTTGCATTTCCTTGATGATTAGTGATGTTGAGCATCTTTTCATGCATCTGTTGGCCATCTGTATATCTTCTGTGGGAAAATATCTGTTCAGATTCTCTGTCCATTATTAAATTGGACTAGTCATTTTTTTGGTGTTGGCTTCTAAGTTCTTTATATATTTTAGATATTAACCCGTTATTGGATATATCATTTGCAAATATCTTCTCCCACTCAGTAGATTACCTTTTCAATTTGTTGATGGTTTCCTTTGCTGTGCAGAAGCTTTTTATTTTGATGTAGTCCCAATAGTATATTTTTACTTTTGTTTTCCTTGCCTAAGGAGACCTAACTAGAAAAATGTTGCTAAGGCTGATGACAAAGAGATTACTACCTAGGTTTTCTTTTAGGAATTTTATGGTTTCAGGTCTCACATTTAGGTATTTAATCCATTTTGAATTTATTTTTGTGTATGGTGTAAGAAAGTGATTCGACTTTATTCTTTTGCCGGTAGCTGTTCAGTTTTCCCAACACCATTTATTAAAGAGGCTGTCTTTTCTCCATTGCATATTCTTGCCTTCTTTGTCATAGGTTAATTGACCCTAAAAATGTGGGCTTATTTCTGGGCTCTATAATGTGTTCTATTGATCTATGTGTCTGTTTTTGTGCCAGTACCATACTGTTTTGATCATTGTAGCTTTGTAGTTTCCCTTGAAATCTGGGACAGTGATGCCCCCAGCTTTGTTCTTCCTAAGTTTGCTTTGGCTATTCAGAGTCTTTTATAGTTTCATATAAATTTTAGAATATTTGTTTTAGTTCTGTGAAAAACACTACTGGACTTTTGGTAAGAATCACATTGAATCTGTAGATTGCTTTGGGTAGTACGGCCATTTTAACAATATTAATTCTTCCAACTCATAAGCATGGTATCTTTCCATTTGCTTGTGTCATTTTCAATTTCTTTCATCAGTCCTTTATATTTTCTTTTTTTAAAGATTTTATTTATTTATTTGACAGACAGAGATTACAAGTAGGCAAGAGAGGCAGGCAGGGAGAGAGAGGAGGAAGCAGGCTCTCCGCGGAGCAGAGAGCCCGATGTGGGGCTCCATCCCAGGACCCTGGGATCATGACCTGAGCCGAAAGCAGAGGCTTTAACCCACTGAGCCACCCAGGCACCCCCTTTATATTTTCAAAGTACAGGTTTTTCACCTCTTTGGTTAAATCTCCTTTCATATTTTATTCTTTTTTAAAAGATTGTATTTATTTATTTGACACAGAGAGAGAGAGAGATCACAAGTAGGCAGAGATGCAAGCAGAGAAAGGCGGGGGTGGGGAAAGCAGGCTCCCCACTGAGCAGAGAGCCCGATGTGGAGCTCAATTCCAGGACACTGGGATCATGACCTGAGCTGAAGGCAGAGGCTTAACCCACTGAGCCACCTAGGCACCCCTTACATATTTTATTGTTTTTGGTGCAACTATAAATGGAATTATTTTCTTAGTTTCTTTTTCTATTACTTCATTATTGGTGCAGAAAATGACAGATTTTTATATACTGATTTTGTATCCTGCAACTTTACTGAATTTGTTTATTAGTTCTAATAGCTGTTTGATGGAGTTTTTAGAATTTTCTGTATGTAATATTTTGTCATCTGGAAATAATGACAATTTTACTTCTTCCTTACTAATTTGGATGCCTTTTATTTCTTTTTCTTGTCTTTCTTGCCATGACTTCCAGTATTATGTTGAATAAACATGGTGAGAGTTAATATCCTTGTCTCATTCCTGATCTTAGAAGGAAAACTCTCAGTTTTTCACCATGAAGTATGATGTTGACTGTGGATTTGTCACATATGGCCTCATTATGTTGAGGTGTGTTTTCTCTAACCAATCTTGTTGAGAGTTTTTATCATGAATGAATGTTGAATTTTGTCAAATGGTTTTTCTACATGTATTGAGATGGTGTTTATCCATTAATGGATTGTTAATGTGATGTCTAGTCACCTCTTTATAAATCACTACATTTGTTGCTTTGACTCTACTCCCTCTTCATCTCATGTTGTTTTCTAGTGTTATGGTTCCAATTTGTTTTTAATCATTCAAATTGTTCATCATCATTAATATTGTCATGATTTTTTCATGACCAATACTTACTCAGATTTACCCACACCTCTAACAATGTCTTTCCTTAGCTTTACTCCTTATAACTGTTTCTTCAGAACACATTGCTTCTTTTTTCTGTGTTCAGTTTCTTCCTGAGATAGACCTTTTTTGTGTTTCAAGGTTAGTAAACTGTATCCAAGAAAGGACAAATTTCTGGGACTTATCCTCTTGAAAATACAGCATTCAGCCTGGTCATCATGTGTCCAAAGTGTCAGCTGGCATAATTTTTTCTTTGTAGTTGAAGTCCTGACTGCAAATACTATACAGGATGTTATAATATCCTCTTTCCTAAATAATTTCAATTTAGTCTGAATTCAGTTAGTAATTACTCTTCTGTGAAACATTCAAGAATCTAGTGAATTAAAATTTTGGAACTGACACAAGTAGAGATTAAATTTTTACCACTTTCTGTTCATTCCAGTCCAGATTTTTAGCCTTCTAAAATTTCTGATGTTTCTGCAGTGTATTATATAAAGCTAGCTCACTGTCAGTAGGGACTATTTCATTACTCTCTATGACTATATCACCGCTTTGTGGTTCTGTGGGAAAGGAGTACCGGCAGACAAAATACCAAAATTATCTCGTTAGCATGCACATATAACTTAACAAAAAGCAAGGCGAAGAATGCTTCATTTTCTTGATCAGTTAGACTAGAACACACAGAAACGAAGAGTAAAAACTCTAGTTTTATCATAACAGTTAAAAATTTTTCAGAAACCACTCAATAGTAGTTATGATAATTATGTAGTGTTTTCTTATTCATTCTTTGTGTCTGTGCTAAGTGTTCTGTTTATATTATTGATTTATTATCTTGAAGAAAAAATTTAAACTACTATGACAAAAAATTTTAAAAATACAGTTTTTCACTTGTCAACTGCAGTTTTTAAAATTCTGTGCTCCCCTTTCTCGTCTCTTTTTCTTGTATAAATGTACAGATAGTTTTACTGTAGAATACATACATGTGCATGCACACACACATTATTCACTAGATTTGTAAAGAAGACCATTTTCCCAGAAGGACAGAATAGTGTGCACTGCTTATATACACTATGACTCATGTCATCATTCTACATTTGGAGAGACTGTTCAATCTCTGAGAAGTGTTAGCCTCTTTGATTTTTTTGGTTTGATCACAGAATCATTGGTACTGACTGCATATGGACATTTCTGTGAATTATAAGATGGAGCATACAGTAATTTCCATAAGGCTTCTTGACTCAGAGGTGTGTGGGGTTCCTACTTGAGTTATAACTTTTAGAGTATCACATGTCCTTCATCAGGTGCTAGAGTTCTTATTTGGTGGAATAATATTGCAACCAATACAGGTGTAATATATTTGATGCTAACATTTAAATTTTTCTTTCAATTCAGTGAATGATGCTGTACACTAGAATTTTATCTAATTGGTTAAAAATCAGAAAACTATTAAAACATTTCACAGATTAATTAGAAGATGACTATTACTGATTGGCAGCAACTGAAAGCAAAACAATTGGTTTGACCCAAATATTCTGGAAAGTAAAGTCAAGAATCTGTAATTTGCCAAAAGTTTCCCACTTGTTAGTGAAATATTAATATATACATAAAGCTTTCCTTATTTAATAAATTCATTTTCTGTTAAATATTTGGATACTATAGTGAGACTTCTGTAAATATTTAACTGTGAGTTCATTCAATTTTCCTAAAAGTGAATGAGATTATTCTGTAGCCACACTTTAGTCTATTAAATGAGGTTTAATGTTTATATCAAGTGCACCACTAAAAGTTTCAATTAATACTGACATGCTCATTTCTGGGAATGTATTTATTCTAAGGAGGTCCAATTTTTCATTCAGCCAAGATGGTTTATCTGCTTGATTTTGGTAGACAGTGCTTTCATATTTAGAAGACTATTCCATGCAATAATGTGTTAAAAGAGTGTAGACCTACACATGTAGATGATATTGATTCTGGTGTTATTCTCTGAGCTCCTTCATTATCTTATATACTGTATTATTGACATATAGTTATGTGTGTGTGATAACTTGGAGCTCTAATTCCCTTCACTTCTATTTACCTCCTCCTGGGTTTATTTACATGCAGTATTGCTGCTAATTAGCTTCAGGGAGGGAGGAGGGAGGTTTCTGTATATCTCTTGGTTGTGGCCCCATGAAAAGCCAGTCCCCATACCTGGGAGGAACTTCATCTTTCACTCATTACCTTCAGTAAACAGAGCCTGTCCTCCAGTGACCAACTGCTGTGTTCACAGCTTCTAGTGAGGAATTGAGCAATTTGCCAAATTAATTTTCTCCCCTTCAAGGTAGTTCTTGGTGGGTAATGCCTATGTATATGCATTCTTAACCGGATGTCTTCTTGTAAGTATGCTATCCAAGATGGAAAAGTTGGGGATGTTAAAGAAATATCTTTCCTGTCCCTTGGGACTGATTTTTATAGATTATTGAAAGCTATATTCTTGTGGTTACATTGTAGTTATGTTTTTTTAAGAGCCTTGGCCAATTTTGAATTAATTGAAAGCAAGATATATTGATTTGTTTATATTGAGGGTTTTTATCTGGTAACCTGATGGTAATGAAGAAGACAAAAGGTTCTGACAATGCTCTTTCATAGATATTTCATGGAGCTGGGGGCAGCCTTACATGCCTGCCATGTTCTCACTGACAACTTTTGAGTTCCTTTCTGTTTAGACAGAGTACCCATAGTTGTAACATCTAGGCATTCCTATTTCATTATTTTTCCCCCCAGCAAAAGCCACACTGAATTTTTCCAGAAGTCAGGATTGACTAGGTGAGATTCTGTGTCTACATGAGCTTCCTGGAAAGGTTAACACACTTTCCTTCTTGAAATCTCTTTAGGGCAGACAGAGGAATTTTTACTCAGACTTCTTTCCACATACAACATCAATAAATATGGAAATTAAGGCTTCAAATCTCACTTCTGATGAAACAATATGCTGTCTAAATTCAGTTAATTGCAAGGTACTTAGTGTTGAAAAACAAAGATATGCTAATCTTATTAAAATATGCCTAGTTAAATTTAGCTATAAATTCCATTCAGGGACTCCTGCTTTATACATTGTTCCAAGTCAGAATGTCTGGAAAGAAAACCACCCACTGTGCAGGATACAGAGTTAGTAATTTGGAAAGGTGAAAAGTTTAATTATGAGTTCTATCTTCTGGGGAAAAAGTGAAACAAGGCTGAATTCTTAATTTTTTTTTGTTTGTTTAGATTAAACCATCTGAAGGGCTCTTTCACATTGTTTACATTCATATTACTCTGACAGTAAGAAAAGCTTTTAACATTTTTTTCTGTTTCATTTGAAATGATGTTGTTTTTAACATATACAAATGAGGGAAAGAGTCTTAACTGAAGTAGAGTTCAACACTGTTTAGACAGATTTGATCAATTTTTAATTTTCCAGACAATTAAAGAGCATAACAGCTAAAGACCTGACTAGGGATTTAGAGACCAGGCTTTCAATCCTGACATTTTTCTCATCTTGTTACCTAACATTATAGGCATTATGGAGCCTTTCAATACTTCTATTTTTTTATATGTAGTCTGGAGTAAAACAATGATGTATTTAAAAATTTTTAGAATACATCAGCTTTTATTTTTATTTACTCTTATAAAATAAAATATACATTCTTTATAGAGTATTTATATAAATTTACATAACATTTATAAAATTCAGATTTTATATATATGTATTTACACACACACACACATACAAACTCTACTATCCATATTCCAACCACGCAGATGTAACTACTCAGTTTTGGTTAGATTTCTAGCCCCTTGGTCATTCATCTGTGCACACCCATATGCATCTAATTATCCACTAACAAATAGCAGATCATGCAGTAGCTATTTTTTAAAACTTCTATTTTAAATTGCTTCATGGTGACTATCTTTTTTCCCATTAACGGATATTCTATTAAAATGTGATACTAAAACACCCGTAAGTTATAGAACCATATTGTTGGGATTTGGTTTGTTCCATTTTTGTTAATCCTTGTAACCATGCTGTAGGGAAAATCTCCATGCAATATATCCTTAGGCACCTCTGTGATTATTTAGTCTGATTTAAATTGATTGTGATAGTGTATTTTTACATCATGATAATGTACTTTAAATAAGTGTGTATGTATCTCATCATGGATAAGTATTTATGGCATCTTAATAAAGATATTTTAGGATATTTATTTATTTATTTATTTTTATTTTTTCATTTGAGGAGATATGGAAACAGAGACAAAGAAAGCACAAGAAGGGGGGGAGGCAGAGGGAAAGGGAGAAGCAGACTCCCTGCTGAGCTAAGAGCCTGACATGGGGCTTCATACCAGGACCTGGAGATCATGACCTGAGCTAAAGGCAAATACCCAACCATCTGAGCCATCTAGGCACCCCAATGAAGATATATTAAATAAAATTTTGATTTTTGACCATTTTTGTTATTTTTAAATTGATATTTTACATCTGCTTAAAAATACATTACTCAGCTATTTATATTGATTGATTGCTGAAAAATCTGTTTGACTCTGGTGATTATGAGTTAGTGGCAAAAGTGAAAGAAGTCAGGATATAGTCCTCTATAATGGCCACATATAAGAATGACTTAAGTCTCTGGATTTTTAAAGAAATTTTTATTATAGAAGAGAGATTTTGGAATCAAATATATTGAATATTATGCCTTCCTCACTACTTACAAGCTGTGTGATCTTGGTCAAATTTTTTCATTTTCTTTAAATTTCAGTGTTCTCCTGAGAAAAATGGGCTTATGGTACCTGACTGGACAGGCTGTTTGTAGGTATGAGTTAGATATCAGTTGGGTAGGGGCGCTTGGGTGTCTCAGTGGGTTAAGCCTCTGCCTTCGGTTTAGGTCATGATCTCGGGTCCTGGGATTGAGCCCTGTGTTGGGCTCTCTGCTCAGTGGGGAGCCTGCTTACCCCCCTCTCCCTGCCTATTGCTCTGCCTACTTGTGCTTTCTCTCTGTCAAATAAAAAAATAAAATCTTTAAAAAATATATCAGTTGTGTAAAGATTGGAGATGCCAGTGGAGAAACCTTGGCCTGTGCTTCGCTGTGTGTATGATATATGAGACCTATTCAGTCTTATTCACCTTCCTGACCCAAGTACCAGCCAAGCCCCGTGATTCCATGTCCCAAATCTCTCAGATCCACGTACCCTTTTCACAGACCCAGTCTCACCACCCTGGCCATTTCTCACTTGAACTGCAGCTGTTGTCACACGCTGAGCTAGTGACCAACTGAAGAGCATTGCTGCCTTTGCAATCCTTGATTCATCAGGCGCATGCAGTTTGTAGGGTCTTTGCCTTGTGTATCTCTCCCTGGAACACTTCGCCTTCCCCAAATGACCCTTCCCCTGCCTAATCTGAACCTTGTGTACTGGAGACTTTCTTGTCATTCTGCTCTTAGCTTAAAAATTACCCTCTCAGAAAAGCCTTCCCTGAACCCCTAATCTAGAGTTACACCCTGTAATTTTTCTCTTTTAATCTTTATCGATTGATTGATTGCCAATTTCCTCACATGTGAAATGGAGGGTGAAAAAGAAGAAAAGAAACAAGATGGGATTGGGAGGGAGACAAACCATAAGCGACTCTTAATCTCACAAAACAAACTGAGGGTTGCTGGGGGGAGGGGGTTGGGAAAGGGGGGTGGGTTAATGGACATTGGGGAGGGTATGTGCTATGATTAGTGCTGTGAAGTGTGTAAACCTGGCGATTCACAGACATGTACCCCTGGGGATAAAAATATGTTTATAAAAAAAAATAAAAATTAAAAAAAAAAAAGAAATGGAGGGTGATGTATTGTCTACCTTATGGGGTTGTTGGGAACATCAAATGAGTCAGCTATATGTCAAGTACTTAGAAATTACATGGGGCAGAGACAATGTTATCTAAAATTAGATATTGTTACCATCTCCATTAAACCACGCACATGAACACCATACCACCACCATCACTTCGATCACTTCCACCACTCCCTCAACTACAATCACTAGCACCCCTACCACTTCCGCCCCATGGTAACCATCGCTTCCAGCACAACCACTGTCACCACCATTGCCAGCCCCTCCCTCCCACAACAATGCCTGGCATATACTAGACCATGATTGTTGGCTAAACGGGTGCACTTTAACTATTGCCAATCACCTCCTAATGGATATCCTTCCATTTCATTCCCATCCATTATTCATTGGACGGCAAGTCTGATCATGGCACTCCTTTTAAAATCCAGTGTTTTCATTCCTCAGGTCACATCATGGTCTGATGTAGAGAGGCCTCGAATTTGTCCCTTCATGTCCATCTCCTGATGGTAGTACCCTTGCCCCCTGGCTTTAGTTGCACAAGCCCACTGTAGTTTCCAGAATGGATCAATCTCTCCTGCTTCTATGCCTTTTACTCATGTCTGGAATTTATTTTGTCATCTCACCAGTCTGGCTAACTTAAATCTATTCTCCAAATTTAAGCTCTTGCATCATTTACTTTTGGAATTACATCCTGAGCTCCATTTCTCCCACCCCACATTGTTGATCAGTGCCTCCTCTGTACTTGGCCACTGGAATTCCCATTCATCATCATCTTCTTTTTAAAAAGCTTTATTTATTTATTTGAGTGGGAGGGAGACAGAGAGAGAGAGCGCAATTAGCAGGGAGCCGAGTGGGGGTTTTGGGGAGGAGGTAGGGGCAGACAGAGTCACGAACAGACTCCCTGCTGAGTGGGGAGCCTCATGGAGGGTGGATCCTGCAACCTCAAGATCAAGACCAGCTGAAATCAAGAGTCAGAGGCTCAATCAACATAACCACCCAGGTGCTCCTCCTTTCATCTTCTATTACGGCACTTATGCTCCACCAAGACAGCAGAGCTTCTTCCCCTCCTGGATGGTGAGGATGGGAATCATGCCTTGCCTATTGCTGTATTTCCAGCAGGTGGCACATTGATAAGTGCATATTTAATGCACAATAAACATTGGTTGAATGAATAAATGAATGAATTTTCCATTACATTTCTTGTGTGGTTTAGACACCATTCAGTTAATGAAGGAGAGGACTATACTTGTGAGAGAAATGGAAATCTTACAGTAGGTTTCTGGATATCTGGATAGAACTATATTCAAAAGTCTGTTAATAAACTTAAGTATTATAATGTATTATGTAAGCATTTATATTGAATATATTAGAAACTTGGAATGGGTTGGGGACTTAGCTCCTGAGTGCATCAGACACAACTTGTGCACAACGGTCTGTTTCCTTTTATTCCAGCTGCTACCGTAAGGGCCAGTGCAGTGCAAGTTCCAACCAGTTGGAACTCGCACTGGATTGGTCCTTACGGTAGCAGCTGGAATCACCTCAATATATAACAGCTCCTGTCTCTACTAGTCTGGGAGCTTCCCTGAGTTGGATACCTAACCATGGGAACTGGCTCAACACTCAGGGATAAGCAACCAGGAGTATGAGTGTGTGTTGGGGGGGTGGGCAGGAGTTAATAGGGAGTATTGCCTGAGGGGCCACCCTTGACCAACAGGGGCAAAAGCCAATGAATAAATGTTTCCCCTTTACCTCCCCCAGGCAGGCAGTTATGACCTGCATCTCAATAAGGCGCCTCAGAAGGTCCTGGCAGGATCCAACACCAGCTGCCTGCAGCAGTGGGCAATTCAATTACACATCCCTATAGCTGCTATCCCTTTGGCCCTGTTTCATCCTCCCTAATCCTTCCCTTCTGAGTCTTGGGGTCACCTCCCAATTAAACTACCTGCACACGCGCCTTTGTCTCAAGCTCTGCTCTCAGGGACATCCAGGCTAATAAGGGCTGTTAACAGTTCCAGGCTTAAAACTATAGGGAGGTCTCATGCTCTTTCATTCTGGGAAACCACACTCTTCAAGAATGAGAGTCTTTACAAACATGGAAAATAATTTGGTAGTAATGTGTTTATTTCTCCCCTTTTGAAGACCTGGAATTTATGGATTTTTAATCATACCTACAGAAAATAAGAATTATTTTTCTAACCTCTGAGAATACCCTTAAATACTTTATAAGTTTGGCTGCTGACAGGGATTCAGTTTTTTGTTTTATTTTGTTCTGTTTTGTTTTGTTTTAGGGATTCAGTTGTTTATGTCTTTCTTTGGTTTTATTAATTAACCATGTATTGTTACTATTATGCTTGTGGTAAGTGTTATGCCCCAATAATGGGTCCGTGATTAAAGGAGCGAGACTGATATAAAGCGAAGGTCAAGCAAAGCTTTATTTCACTCCAAGCATCAAGAATCTAACCAAACGTTCGGGGATGCACCTCTTACAAGAGAAGGCGACCCTTCTCTGTTTCACAGACTAGCTTTTAAGGGCAAAGGCCATGCGGTCAGGCCTGGCCACGCACAGGTGGCCAATGAGATTGTAAAACACACAGGAAACTCCACAGTGATGCTAGGTGATCAATTGAATTACAATTTGTCACCAGCCTATTACACCTCGAATAGGATTGGCGCCAAAAAGGCTCTCAGAGGCGGGGGCCCCTACTCTTGGTAGCTAGGGAGACAGTATGCAACCCCCCACTGAACGATGTCTCCACCTGGCCTGATCCACCCTTGTATTTGAGCTTTGTTACCTGAGGCTAGTTTCTGGGACTTGTTTTTAAGTAAATCCCCTGGGGGAAGGGGAGCAGGGAAGCCTCTGGCTAAAATATAAAAATATAAAATAGGCCACTTACTGTAAGGTAAGTGACATCCTTTTTGGGGGTTTATTTTAGGAAAGTCTTATGTTGACTATATTGATTGATTATGATCCAAATCCTTTGCTTAACGAGGGAATATTAAGAAGTTTACTCAAAATTTTCAAAATGGTTAGGTATCTAGGTACAGCTATAGTCCTGAGAATTCATCTGTTCATTTATTACAGTAAATTCTTACACAGCTGGCAGTTACATTGTTAACCATATACTCAGGTTATGATAGAAGTTCTACGTGGCTCCTACTTCACACTGCTGCCAGGTTGGCGAGACCCTCCCTTGTACTACAAACGTGCAGTGGAGTTGTGCAGGTACCATGCCAGAGCCAGGCACTGCCTAACCAGAGGGAGTGCTGGATTTTACTGGGAGTAGAGAATGGGAGGGGGAGAGGTCATGAATGCTTCATAGAAAAGGTGACATTGGGGTCTCATCTTCAAAGCAATGCCAGGGATGGTGAGTAGGGAGGGGCAATCCAGAATGTGGAGACAGTGTAAACAAAGTACAACAGCAGGAAGGTGCCTTAGTACCTGGGAGGTGGTGGGTGATAACATATTGGATTTTATTATGCAGGTATTGGGAGCCACTGAAGAACATCGGGTAGGAGGATGATATGACCAGCAACATGACTTATTGTGAGAACAGAGACAGGAGCTCTAATTTCAAGACTTGCAGTAATCAAGGTGAAAGGCACTGAAATCTTGGGTCAAGACTTCCTTGGAAGAAATAGAGAGAAGGGCTTATGTGTGAGTAATGTTAGTAATTAGGGCCTCCCTTGGTCAGGAGCAGTGAATTAGTCTGCTTTGCTGAATTGTAGGAAAATTTATTGGTCTAATAGTGCCCTAATAAGCATTAGCTCCTAGGAATGGAGGATGGAAAGCCCCAAGCTCATCTATAAAACTTTTCATCTATAAACATTTTTATATCAGTTATGTCCTTGTTCATTTTTGATTACCTGTTTCCAGGTTGGCACCCTCCACCCACCCCTCCCTCTATGAAACAAGTAATGAGGAACAGGGAGTGAGCTTAGAGATATGACTTTTGCACCGATTTCAGAGACGTTTTTCTTAAAAGTCTCATCTGGGAATCCTACTCCTTTGGCAGTTGGAGCCTACAGTATCTGACCACAGACTCAGAGACAGTGTAAAGCTGGGTCCGGGAATTCGAATATCATGTTTTCAATGATCTTTCTCGTGTTTTGCTTAATGTCCAACATGATGATATTTAAACAGCAGCAAGCTTACATAAACCATAAGACAAATAGAGAGCAAGTAAAGGCAAATCTTTTCAAGTTAAAAAGGGGAATGAAGAAACTATATTCACTTCTACATATGACCATACACTTATAGAAGATACATGCTAATGTTTTTTCTAAACACATTTAAAGCTACATTCTCATCTTTTTTTCAGAAAAATTGAAAAGTTTTTAGTCATACATGCATTGAAAATGATTTAAATTTGATTCTTTAGGGAAAACATTTGTACAAGTGAATACAGTATAACTGCATCTACTGTAAGTTCTTAGAATGCAGTAATAATAATAGTCTACCACTTATATAAAAAAGTAAAACTTTATATACTAATAGATGTGTGTATGTATGTGTGTGAACTTTGTACACAGCACATTCACACTTAGATATACTTCTATCTGTCTTTTAACGTACATATGTGAATATGCTGTGTCTGTATGGCAAACAGTTAACAGAATAAATTTACAGATAACGATTTTCAGTGGATATCTGTATAAACCAAGTCATAGCAAAAAATAAAATTGACCAACTATGATAAATTGATTGCAAAAATACCCTGAATTTTTACTTGTCTCTGTGTCCATACCCTTGGCAAGATGAGTTTGCAGCTACTCCCAGAGAAGATGAACTGTGTCCTCCCATCCTAAATCTGGTCTGCTTTGTGACTCTTCCAGGCCAACAGAGTATGGCAGAAGTGACTATGTGCCACTCCAGAGCATAGGTCCCAAAAAGCCTTGTCCGTGTTTGCTAGGTCCCCTGGTACCCTGTCACTGCAGTGAGAGCAAGCCTGGGACAGTCCACTGGAAGATGAGAAGGTACATGGAGGAGAGCTGAGTTTTCCCCACCTGAGACCATCCTAAAATAGCCAGCCCCAGTCAACCCACCTGTGGAATACAGACTTTTGTGGGCCCCAACAAAATCATCTATCAACCTATAGACTTATGATCAAAAGATAAATGTTTATTGTTTTAAGCACTGATGTTTTGTGATTGTTATACAATATTACTATGGCAATAGATAAATGAAAAAATTCATTCTTATATAACAGATGCAGAAATAACAGTAAAATTGGTATAATTTAGCAATTATATAATATAGCAAAACAGTAAATTGTAATGCATTTCTTTATAAGTTGCAACAGGATATGGAACCGATTCTTAGTATTATATATATATTTTATACTTTAATATATTTTAATTTAAGTCAAAATAAGAAAACAACAGAAAAATAAATCTGAAGGAATGTCAATCTCGTGTATGCCCTAAACCATAGTAACTGAATAGTAGCATCTAACTGGCAGTAAGAAAAAATGATTTAATTTAAATAGAAGTGGAATTTTTGTTAACATAGTTAATGACTTAAGGAAAAAAACATATATATATTTTTTACTTTTCTATCTTCTCGAAATTTAGAGAATCATCATTTTGAGTTGTCATTATCCCCTGTGATTCACTTGATCAATGGCATTAACCACAGTTCAGACACTTTTTCTTATAGTAAAGTCATTACTATTTTGAAATAGTCACATATAGACAAATGATGCATTATCTTTTTTTACCAATTCTCTTAAAATATTAGAATTCTAGAGCTGGTAACATACTCCCAGACACTTACTTAAAGCAGAAAAAAGAACATGTAAGGGAAAGGAAACTGGAGGAAAAAAAAAAGATCAGAGATACAAGAGGAGAGCCAGAAAGAAACAGCCAATGGAGGGGATAATTCCTAGGAAAGAGTGGTCAACAGGGTTAAATGCTTTTGAAAGGTTCAGATGATATTGAAAATGACCAATTCAATTTGACAATATGCCAATAGTGATCTTAGTCAGAGTAGTTTATATGGTGTTGTGTGGACATTGCTCTGGGTTGGACAGACAAGCTGTAGGAGATAAAGGCAGTAGATGTAAATCTTCCCTTTGAAGAACTTGGCTGTAAGAAATAAGAAAATAGTATTGAATCTAAAAGGAGATACAGGATCAACTATGCTTTTACTTTTTTTAATGATGAAAAATATTTTAAGAATATGTCAAATTGGTGGTGTGGGAATCAGTACATAGATGAGCATAGTAAGAATAATGAAATGATCATATTCAAAGAAGAGCCTGCTATGGTCAGTGATTTATTGGAATTTAAAATTTCAGACATAATTCAGTTATGGGAGGCTGAAGACAGACTGTGATCATAGGAGGGTGTGCTGACAGAGACTTAGGAACTTTGAAAGGTATTGGCAGGATTTTTGACATGGATATTGAAGGATATTTTCACTGGGTATGGAATCATAAGTTGCTAATATTTTTCTTTAAGTGCATTAAAGGTGTATGTAATTTCCTTGTCTTATACAGTTGGCTAGTTAGAACTGTGAGACCTACTTGTACATGGATTTTTTAAAAGTAAGTGTAGTACAGTACTATAAATATATATATTTTTTCCTTATGACTTTCCTAACATTTTTTTCTTTAGCCTATTTTATTGTAAAAATACAATATGTATATATACAATATGTGCTGAGTTATTGATAAGGCTTCTGGTCAACAATAAGTTATTACTACTTAAGATTTTGGGGAGTCAAAAATTATACAAGAGTTTTTGACTGCATGAGGATTAGTGAGTCAGTGCCTCTAACCTCCATGTTGTTCAAGAGTCAACTGTTTATTCTTTGAGTTTCAGAAATTTGATTATGATATACCTTAATGTTTAAATTCTGCTTGAGGTTTGCTAATCTTCTTGGATCTGAGGGGTCATTTATAAGTTTTGAAAATTTTTTTGATAATATTTATTCTTTCCTATTCTCTTTATCCTTTTTCAGGGACTTCAATTACATATATTACAGAATTATCCTAGAGGCCTCCTATGCTCTATTCATTTTTTTTCATTTTTTTTAATCCATGTTATAATTTGGGTATTTTCAGTGCATTTGTCTTTGAATTCACATATCCTTTCTTCTGCATCCACTGAATTCTTCATTTCAGATATTAGATCTTTCAGTATGGAATTTTTATTTGAAATTTTAGAACTCCTAATTCTGTGATGAAATTCCCTATCTGTTCATTCATTCTATCCATATTTTCCTCTAAATGCTGAAATATTTTTATGATAATTATTGTCTGAAATCCTTATAGGGTAATTTCAACAGCAGGGGCAATTGTCAATCTAACTCTGTTGAATTTTTTTCTCCTGATTATTGGTGAATTTTCTGTTTCTTTCCAATCCTTACATTTTAAATGCATGCTGGACATTTTTAAAAAACAAAAAAGCAGCAGAGATTAAACTAGATATTTTTTTTGTTTTGGTTTATTTTTCTCAGATAGGGTATTTATTCCATTTCCTCTATAAAACAGGGTAAGAGGGTGACCATTCATATCCCACCCTGAGTCAAGGTGAGCTGGGGATTAGCTACAGCTTTATTCAATTTCAGTTATCCTGTGGTTTCAAATGAGATTATAGGGATCTCTCTTTGCCCTTCAGTTTAATTACCCTTGCTATCATAGAGAGACTTATCTTGCTGGTATTATCAGGATTTGGGCTGGCAGGAAGTTGGGTTCCAGCTTTAGTTAGTTTCAGTTTTCCTCTAAATTCAATAGCAGCAGCACCCTGGAACTTAAGCACTAAATAGCACTACAAAATTGCTTTCTACTTTCCAGTTCCACTCCTAAGACAACAATACCCCTAATTCAACAATAATCCTAATTCAACAATACCCCTGCTGGGTGGAATTGTTAGGCTAATTGATTCATTTTGTATTTGGGACTCTTCCAGAATTCAATCTATCATGCCAGCTCCAGTTGTTCTTAAAAGTTTGGCTTGCTTCTTCTCATCCCAGAAAAGTCTTTCTACTTATGGCAGGCCCTGATCTCTGTCCACTCATGCCCAGATGAGGCAATGCCTAGTCCCAAATATGGAGGCAGCTCTGAGCTCTGCTAATCTGTGAAGGACTGCTTCTCTCTGAAATTTAGTTTATTAAACTACTTTGGAGTCACCAATTATTAAAGACATATTTTTAGTTTATCTAATATCTTCTTTTTATAGCAAGAGTGAAGATCTTTCATGATCTACATTTTAACTGAAAATGAAACTCCTCCACAATGGACATTGATGCCATGTGGCAATGACAGTAGATTTTTGAGATGAAAATAAAAACTTGGGGTGCCTGGGTGGCTCAGTGGGTTAAAGCCTTAGCCTTCCGCTCATGTCCTGATCCCAAGGTCCTGGGATTGAGCCCCGCATTGGGCTCTCTGCTTAGCAGGGAGTCTGCTTCCTCCTCTCTCTGTGTCTGCCTCTCTGCCTACTTGTGATCTCTGTCTGTCAAATAAATAAATAAAATCTTAAAAAAAAAACCCAAAACTTGAACTATTGCCAAAGTCCTTACAAAACAAATGACTGTGTGTGAGTGGGTGGGAGAAGGAGGTAGGCTGTGATGATTTTGATAATTGGATTAGTAGATGACTTTAAAGGAAAAAAATGGTGTGATGTAACTATAATTCATCAATTCAGAAAATGAATGGACAAAGATACAAGAGGTTGAGGATAAAAGATACTTTACTTACAATGAAATAAAAGGCCAGAGGAAACAATGGGAAGGAGGATCCGCAGAGCTGGAAGGTAGGGTAGCTGAGAAGGAACATAATTTGAGAATGATAATATGTAAGAATATGCTTGACTAGAGTTTCTTGCATTTTGGCAAGTGGCCAAAGATAGAGATAAGCGGTCTGGTTAGAGTGATGGCTCCATGAAGTAAGACCCTGTGCTGAGTGAGGCCTTTTGAGGCCAGCAGACCACAGTCTTTTTTTTTTTTTTCCCCCAGCAGCATTGAGAATCTCCGCTAGTGACTTTTGAAGATGTTTTCTCCTCACAGTTCACCAGAACTCAGACTATTTGTGTTCTTCACTGCAAATGTTCTCTCAAGAGAGAGAATCTCAGAGCTATGGAGGGTAGAACTGATTAGGCAGAGGTTGGATAGAAAACTAAATTATTTTGTGACATCTTTGAATTTAAAGGGTATCAACAACATTTATTGAGTATTGGGCTAGGACTCGATGTACAAAGATACTATCCTTGCCTTACAATACACATTATTTTAATATGGTGTCTGAATCCTCATGGAAGTGTTGCTAGAGTTGGTTACTCTACTGGTAAATGAAAGTTTTCCATGTCTGTAAAATATAAGCTGAAATGCGAAGCAATCATTTGAAGTATTTCAGATAGATTTTATATTTTAATTATAAATAGATGATTAATCTTCATTTTCCTTTGAGTGTGTAGACAAAGTATGAGAGAGACAGAAGGTCTGAGACAAACTTACCCATGTCCACATGGAGTAAACCAGCTCTGGTACAAACCAAGGTATGCCTCCACCTTACACTCTAAATTCAAAATTGTATCTGTTTAGGAAGCACAGTAACAGCAAAAACAACAAAAACGAT